>PVIA01001692.1:65063-257689 GCA_004024845.1 Tonatia bakeri | reverse complement strand
TTCCTCTTCCCCTTCTGGTACCCCTATAATTCGGATGTTGGAACGTTTAAAGGTGTCCTGGAGGTCCCTAAGCCTCTCCTCAGTTTTTTGAATTCTTGTTTCTTCATTCTTTTCTGTTTGGTTGTTCCTTTCTTCCTTCTGGTCCACTCCATTGATTTGAATCCCAGTTTTCTTCCCCTCACTATTGTTTCCCTGTGCGTTTTCCTTCATTTCTCTTATCGTAGCCTGCATTTCTTCATCTAATTTATGTCCAAAGTCAACCAATTCTGTGAGCTTCCTGATCACCAGTGCTTTGAACTGTGCATCTGATAGTTCGGCTATCTCTTGGTCACTTAAAAAAATTGGTTCTGGGGCTTTCAAATCTGTTTGAGCCATCTTTTTTATTTTCCTTTGGTTTGGTTGCGGCTGTTTTGTAAGGGCAGCAGAGCCTTAGGTGTTCACCAGGGCGGGGCACCCCAGTAGCTGGGTTGTGACATTGTATGTGGGGGCGGGGTCTGGGAGGGAACAATGGTGCCTGCTCCACTCTCTCTAGGACTTCTGTCCCCTCCACTGCCTCCCACAAGCAAATTGGGCCCTTCCGGTGCTGGCTCCCGGGCGTGTGGGCTTGTGCACTTTCTTGGACTCTGTGGGTTTCCCGGAGAAGTCTCCTGTGAGGCTGAGAGAGTCTCCTGGCCTCAGCTCCCAGATGGAGCTCTTAAGCTTTGAAACGCGGCAGCGCTGCCCGTTTTCGCTTAGTTTGCTCGTGAATGTGTGTCTGCGGACAGCCAGCTGCCTTGAGCCCCTCACTGGGTCTGCTAGTCGCCTCCTGAGCCCAGGGACCGCCACCGGTCCGTCCGCTGCCATCTGCACCCTGCGCTCCCGCGCCTGCCAGCCAGCACTTCTTCCCGCCGGGACCCCTTGACCCCTCTCCGCAGGCTTCCAACTCCGCCACTCCTTACCGGTCTGGATGTACTGGAGTCTGACTTCTGTTGAGTTCATTTCCCTCTGTTCCCATTGTTTTCTTGTTACTCAATTTTTGTTGTCCTTAGTTTTGGTTGCGCGAGGAGGCACAATGCGACTGCCTATACCTCCATCTTGGCCGGAACTGTTCATTGATTTTTACCACTTTCTATGATTGTTAACCATTTCTTATCTTTAAGAGCTGAAGTATTTACACTACATGGAAAGGATCTGCAGTAATCTCACTCACCCCATTCTGAACGTTCTCCATCTCTTTAAATCTTGAAAACTTATAATAAATTTGCAGATGTTTCAGGGAAAGAATGAAGCTGACTTGGGGGATAAAAAAATAGAACATCTATCAGATACGATTACAGAGTTAAAAAATAGGATTATGAACTAAGAAAATCAATAATGATATCAAATAAATATGTATTATTCAAGAATTCCCAGAATATTAGGGCAATACAAATGTGGCCAGATAAAAACTCTTATTAGGAGGTAGTAAATCTTTTATCCTCTTGTGAGATACAAAATAAAAATATATCTAAGGCCAAAGAAAAAAATCACAAATTACAATTACACTATATGGGGGGTGGGGGGGCAAAAAACCTGGACTTATCTTGGAGGGCAGGCCCCTTGTGGTAGAGGCTTCCCTGGCTAAGTGAGTGTTCTTGGAACCCATTTGTATCAGTGTACCAACTAGAGTTGTTGTGAGATGCTGCATTAAGTTTCAGTGAATTTTTTTGAAGGCTCTTTCAACCTGTTTGCCCATTTCCTGATTTATGGGCATACCCGCCCACACTGTACTGAGTGTTCAGCAGTTTTTGACCAAAAAAAAGGCATGACCCCCATGCCCCATCATGCCTATTCACTGGATCTCACCCTGAACAACTTTGTTTCCTCAGATGAAAAACATCTTTGAAAGGGAACATTTTGCCAATGTGGAAGAGGTGAAACAAAAAACAGCAGGAGCACTAAAAGACATCAAAATTGACAAGTTCAAAACCTGTTTTGAGCAGCAGAAAAAAGATCTTGATAGGTGTACTGCATCAAATAGAAAGTACTTGGAAAGTGACTGAAGTTTAAACATGTAAGTATAAATACACAATTTTTTAATAAATAAATTCCAGGTGTTTTGGGGTACCCCCTCATATGTTCTAAAAGAAACTCTACCATATTTGAAGTGTGAGCTTACCTTTGTGTATTGATATTAAAAACTGTCAAGAAAATGTGACAGAGTGGATCAGATGCAGAAATTTCTAAAGACATTTTAATAATAGTTGCTATGTCACAATGATGATATTAATGGTAACTTGCTTGTTTAGTTTTCCAAGTTTTCTTTAATGTTTCCATATGATTTTTTATAACACACATACTCTTTCAAGTATAAGTGTATAGAGTTTTCATAAGTAAAATGTTGGTAGTATATAATTTGTTTTTTTTACAAACAGTGCCCACTCTAAACTTGTTTTGTAATCTAAATTTGAGGACTGGTGTAGCATTTTTCTGCAGCCATTAGTTATAGTAGTTTTAAGTCTTGGAATTAAAGTCTGGTAAATATATGGTCAAGAGCTATAAAATGTCAGAAATTGTATCCTCTTTGCGAGCTACCAAATTAGCCTGTCACAGTCTCCTGTATGCTTCTAAAAGCCATGAGTACCTGGAGTCAGAGACAGAGGACGGTTCATTGGTCACATCAATAGCAACAGCCTGAGTGTGCACTGGTCAGTATTTGTACTCGTTCCCTGAGTCCCAGTTTCTGAAGGTGATTACAGTCAGCCAGTGATGTCTGCACATGCACGTAGTAGGCTGCGTTACAGGAGTAGAATTCTGAGTTTAAGGAACTTGAATCTTTCATAATGGGCTGTAAGCCTGCCTGACCTTGTACAAAGAATGACATTTATTATACTGGACAATAAATAAACCTGCCCTTTGCTCTGGAAGGAGATATTATTTCTATCTTCCAAGAATATTTGCTATACCAGAGGTCATCACAATTTATGTGAAGAAACAGCGAATATGTTAAACTTTGTGGGCCATATGATCTCTGCTGCAACTGTGTGGTATTGTCTGAAATTACAAATGGGTTATATGTAAATGAATGTGGTGAATTCCAATAAAACTTTGTATTTTCAACAACAGATGGCAAGCTAAATTAATCCATGAGTATAAAAACATCCTTAAAAATATAGTATGAAACAAAAACACTCAGTGTCTTTTTTCACAAGATACGTAGAAATATGAGAGACCTGTAGGGAACTGTCTCCCAACATTATGAAATAGTTTTCAGTTCCAATTAAAGGTTATTTTAACTAAATCTGCATCTAGTGATATATATACACACACACACAAACAAAAGTAATAACATATTAGAGAAAATATCACTTAAAATGATTGCATAAGCTGGTTAATTTAAAAAATGATTAATTCAATAAATGTTTATTGAGCATCCAGTATGTGCCAGATGCTATTCTTTGTGCTGGGATACAAAAGTGAACAGATCAATAGAGTTTCTGTTGTAGTGGTAGGAAAGAGATCATGAACAAATAAGCAAGTTAAGTGTAGACAACTGCTATGGAGAAAGGTAAATAGAATGACATAAAAAATACTTTATAGTACAGAATAAAGACACAGTAATAAACAGCCTTATGCATAGAAACTAACCCGTTACATGACAAATGAGACAAATGGGCACAGTACAAAAAGCTCAATAAGTGAGTTTGAACATTGGCTAACAAAAGTGAAAAACTAAAATCATAACTTTATCTCACATAGTACACATAAGTAAAGTCTAGATGGATTGATAATCTAAACAAAAATTAAAATATTTGAGAACATGAAGTATAGGTTGGGTTGTGGGAAAGTTCTTTCATTTGCTCTCTCAATAGCGCCCATCTGTGTAGAAGGGTGCCTGTACCAGGGTATTGTTTATAATACCCAAAAATTAGAAATTCCTTAAATATTCATAAGTAGGGGAATAGACAGAGTGTAGTACATATTTAAGATGAAATGCTGTGATTTTTAAAAATAAAGCCTATTTAAGTGCATTGGTGCAACTTTATCCCTAAAATATTTTGAGGAAAAAGAAGCCAAGTTGCAAGAAGTCAAGTATAGCTTGATAGCATTACACGCATGCAAGCTCACAGTGCCATGCTTTTTTACAGGGGTACACCTACATAGAGGGGCAAAAGACTCTTCAAAGTGCTAGAAGGGCAACAAACTAAACATGGAAGACCTCTAAGAAATGTAGAGCGGGCCAGAATTGGGAGCAGAGGTCAAATGGGATTTTAGCTTTCTGTGTAACATCCTAAATTTTAATATAAATAGACTATATAGTCACATGTATAGTAGGCTAAATATACGCCCTAGAGATATCAGATTCTGATCCCAGAACCTGACAATATTACCTTATAACACTAAAACTAGGCAAATATGATTAAATTAAGGATTTTGAGATCAGATTATTTTGGATTATCCAAATGAGCCCTAAATGCAATCACAAGTCTGCTAATAATAGAGGGATAGGAGATCTGACACAGACATAGAGCAGAAGGCACGTGAAGACAAAACAGAGAAAGATTTGAAGATGCTGACCTTGAAGACTGGAGTGATGCAGTCACAAGCCAAGGAACGTCAGCAGCTGTAAGAAACTGGAAGAGGAAAGGAATGATTCTCCCCTGGAGTGTCCCAAGGGAGTGTAGCCCTGCCAGTACCTTCTATTTCAGCCCAGTGACACTGATTTCAGACTTAGGGTCTGCAGAACTACGAGAGAATGAATTTCTATTATTTTAAGTCACCCACTTTGTAGTAATTTGTTATAGCAGCCATGGGAAACTAATACTGTATGTTACTTAATAATTTTTAAAAATACACACAGGGAAAAGATAAAAAAAAAACAGAAAAGCCAAAATGTTAACAGTTACTAGTTCTGGGTCACAGGATGTGGGTAATTATTAATTTCTGCCTTTAATAAATTTTTCAAATTATAAAAAAGGACAATGTTAAACAACAGGACAAGGAAAATGCAAAGGAGATTTACTTTGAGAAACTGTCAGAGAATTAGAGCATTTAGACAGTTTACTTTGGAATGAAATTTCTCAACTAGGAAATGACTATAGAAAGTTGGTTTAAAGATTATATACTTCTCTAAAAATGGGCTAATGTCACCAGAACAAATGGCCATTCCCTTCAATTTGGTTCACACACAATTGAGTATCTGCTTTCTTCCAGATATTATTCTATCTGCTAAGGATACAAAAGTGAACAAATCAACATAACTTATATTACAGTGGTAAGGAGGAGATGCTGAATAAATGGGCAAGTGTAGACAAGTGCCATGGAGAAAGGTAAACAGGATAAAATAGAAAGGTATATATACTTGAAGAAAGACTAGATTCCCGGAAATACTCTCGGTCCCTTTGTTGTTTCTAGATACCTTGGGATAACATCCTGCACTGACTCCAGTTGGGACTAGAGGGCTCTGCATCAGAGAACGTCCTTAGCCTCTGACAGAGAACGGAGGCTTGGGCTAAGCTGATCGCCACAAAGGAGTGACCTGTGAACTGACGATTACCTTGTTACATATGACCTATTCTGATGACCGCTGTCATTCCTTAGTTTGTAGCTGCACCACGCCAATCTTCACAAATATTCTTAAAGTAATCCATTTTAGAAAGGGTTCTAAAATGTTCCAAGACTCTGCCTGAAAAAGTGCCTTTGATAAAGAGGCAAGTTTTCCCTGTCACATCCCCTTTCCTGACAGTCATTTTCCTATAAGGCAGGGCTGGATTCTCACCCATCCTAAATCTCACTGTGGTGTATTGCCTCAGAAAACACTCCAGCATAAATAATCACTCATGAATACATAAACCAATTAGAGAAAATAACCTTATTTCCATCTCATTAAGACATGTATTACCAATAAAAGTTTATTTACCACTCATTCATCAAAATGCATAATAAGTTCATGTTTTTAATCATTTTGTATTTATAATATATAATTATAATTATAACTTAATTCAGAAACTTATGTTACTGAAAGCTTTAGGGTCACAGGACATAAAAAATGAAATCCCAATTTATATACACACTTTTATGACAAATGAGTAGGAGATGGTGTTTGTCTTACTATGGGCCTACGAACAAGGAGCCGGGAGTAAGATTATGACTTTAATAAGGACTGCAAGCCCAGGTAATCAAGAATAAAGGAGAGGGAGAGGGGGGTGGGGAAGGAGGGTGACAAATATACAGGAAGGCCAGGTTTGCTGCTGCCGATACCAAGGAGATACAAAATGGGAAAGGGAAGTTATTTAACCCACCAATCTTGAGCACATCAAAGCCGAAGTCTGTGTGTGCTGGCAAGGGGATCGAGTCTTCCCAGTGCCAAGAGGCCTTAGGCCGGAGACTTTCTAGTCATTCACTTTAATTTTCTATTACTTAAAGATACAAATCTCTCCGCGTGTTTCTCTTATTTGATGTATTTCCTATTCTAATAAAAAAATTCTAAGGAAATACATGTAGATCTAGTTTTAGTTTTACTCTTACAAAACAATTCATTCTCCCAGCTTTACATTTTGATACTATAACCAAACCTCTCTGTCTTTAAAAGAACAAACAAACAAACCAAATATGGAGCCTTACAGATGTTTAACTTAAAAATTTTGGAGCACCAACTGTTTCATTAATCCTCAACTCTCCATTCAAATATCCAAGCCTCTTGAATTATGAAGGGCATTTTCAACAGGAAGACAAATAATTACATTACCTTTAGTCTGGGCATTTGATCAAGGAGTTTCCTGTCACCTTTGAATTTCTATTTAGATTACAAGTCAGATAGATGCCCTATCATCTTTTTAATCAAGCTAACAACTCTTCAATCAAGGTTACAATGAAATCAAAAGAAACACAGGAACACACATTTTATAGGCAGGAAAGATGCAGGCCACGACACAGTGCAATTAACTGTTTGCTCTTAGGCTGAAGGCTCTCATTGTTTCTTTGGAAAATAAAAAATGGTAAATTTTTTTAAAAACCACACTAAAATTTAGTTCAGCTATATTTTCAGGCCTATAGCAATGTGGTGCCAGTCTATAACTTAAATTCACAACCTATATGATATTAGAAAGCTCCACAGTTTTGTGTTTATTAAATGATACCCACCTACCCTTCTTTGGCTTCATGGCAATGTTATGTTTTTTCTTTACAGAAGTGCTACATCTAGGAAATTTATGTTCAAAATCAAATTCCATGAGTTATATCTCTCTAGCAGTTCCTGGTTAAAACACAACTACTTTTTCAGCTCTTGCATTGCTAGACCATGTAACAGAAAAGGGCATTCCCCTCTTGAAATTGTCCCTAGCCCCCAAAGAGCCGCACTGGGAGTTCGAAACAGGAGTGGCATGCAGGTAGATGGGGCAGTTGGAATGAGGCAAGTTTTGGTGTTTCTCTAGATGTTTCAACACTCTAGTGTCAAAAGAATATGGATCTATAACCAACCCATGGACACAGACAACAGTGCAGTGATGGCGAGGGGGGGTGGGGGGGCTGGGAGGAGAGGGTCAAAGTGGTGGGGAATGGGGACATCTGCAATAGTGTCAACAAAAAAAGTTTTTTAAAAAAGAGAGATAAGTCAAGAATCTTGATTTCCCTACATCTTAACCCTTAACTGATTCTCCATGCCAATGATCCTGTGCTGTCGCCTGGTTTTTAGTGAAAGGTTGTTTAAAACTACAGAGATGAAATAGCTTTCTTTTACAGATGAAATGCTTTAAATTGTTATTTAAATAAATATTGTTATTCTCCAAGTAAAATAAGGATTCCGGTAACTCTTAGCTTCGAAGAGAAATTTAATTATTAAGAGCAAAATCTCCCTCTTTTTGTTGAAAAGCTGAACAATTTTCTACTGTGTTTCCTTTTAAGTGGAGGCCACTCAATAATGTTCAACCCTCAATAAGAAAACTCTGGGGTAGAACCATCGGCTCTGTGTACATCATTATTTTTCAGGATGATTGGTGATTAACAAATGCATTATATCATCAACTTGTGTTTATTAAAGCCCAAATGAACATAATGTTATGCTGCATGCTGCATGAGGCAAGTTAAACAGACACAGTCTCTCCAGGAAGAAATTATTCATATTTATAAGATAGCAGTGTGATATAATCCATGGAGCATTGAATGAGAGCAGATTTTATTCATCAGAGTATCACTAACTTGATATATATCCTTTAGATATTCCCAAGAAAAGGAAAATCAAGAACTGGAGGAATTAATCTTGTCTTTTGCCTAAGTATTCTAATAAAGACTACATCTCTGCTTCATGTCACTAAGAGAAAACACAGCCACCACAACATAAATTTTAGAGAAATTTCTGTTTCATCAGTAAATTATGGTGATTATAGCGGAGAATCACAAAGAGTAGTAACCTTATGATTACCTAAAAATAATATTAGGTGGCACATGAGAGAACATTTTAATAATAATATAAACAGTAATGCACATTAGAAATGAGTTATGCATTTGCTCCTAAATCTTGACATAAAATTCCTTTTAGATAAATTTACTTTAGTTTAAAATGTGATCATATTTTTAAAAATATATTGAATGGCATGAGTCACAAAAATAGAAAGATGATAAAGTTTGGGAAACATTGGTTAGAGCAGCCATTTTCAACTGGTATGCCACAAGAACTTTTAAAACACGCAATACCCGAACACTTAGTGAGAAGCGCTGACCTCTTTTCCTGTGGACTGTCAAATAAAAATGACAACAGCCAACATGACAATAGCCATCTGGTATGAATGAATCAAAATTATACCTTTCTTTGTCAGCTTGGCAAAAAACATATTTTTTAGTGTGCCACAAAGTTTAGTGACTATTTATATGTGCCTTTGGATGAAAGAGGTTGAAAGTCACTGGGTTAGAGTACGAATTTAACATGCAAGTAGCAAGAGAATAACGCCAAAATGGTCTAGTTGGTTCTTCCCATAAAATGGCTGTTTTTGAAGTTGTGATGTCATCTTTTTTTCATAGAATGATAGCACCTAAAATACAATATAAAAGACTATAAATACATCAACAAAACCTATCACAACTCATCAAATAATTCAAAACTTACATACTAAGAAAAAACAAAAACCATTCCAATTACAATAATATGAAAAATAATAAAATGCTTGGAATTGAACAAAAGAAGTACAACACTTATGTACTGAAAACTATAAAACATCATTGAGACAAATTAAAGATCTAAAAATAGGAATATATCCTTTGTTCATGGATTAGAAAACATAATATTGTTAATTTAGTACTCCTCAAACTGATCTATAGATTTTGTAAATTTCTAGGAAAACCCCAGCTGGCTCTATTGAATAAATGGACACGCTGTTTCTAAAATTTGTATGAAAATTACTACTTTATAATTAAACTATATATGTTAAGGACCTATTAATAAAAGATGCCAAGAAATTGCTTTATAAGTAAAAATATCTTCCTGCTAAACTGGCAAAATTATTATATAAATTCACAGACACACTCAATTTCATAATTCTTAATCTAGTTTATGAGGAGCTCATAAGAGTTATACGTGGGGTAGAGTCATTAGACTTTATGGCATTTGGCTTTCTCCTTGAAATAGTTTACTGAGACTGGATAATCCACACAAATAGAATGACTGGACATAAGTCAACATGATTCTTTACAAGAAAGTTCAATAACCATTCCCCTTCCAGAAAGAAACCTCATGACCTCTTGTGGGAGAGAAAGCAAACGGGCAGCCCCTAGACTGAAGCAGGCTCTGCAGGAACAGCCCAAAGCCTGGGGCACTACCTGACTTCTCTTCTCTGATAATAATAAATCCAGTGCTTAGTCCCAGAAAGTCCATTAAGTAAAAACGGGACCAAGGGAAGTATACACAAATCAGTTGGCAAAAACCTCACCAAGCACATCTGTAACAACGATATGGAGCGACCAGAGGCACCCCTATCATGAAGCTAAATAACCTTCAGGGCCTCTCTCACACAGCCTGCCTCCAAGGCTCCAGGCATGCCCTCATCAAGGTGGTCTCACATGGCCATTTTGTTTTACCTTATATTTTGTATTCTGGTTCTTAAAAAAGAATCCCCTCCCTCCTATGTCAAATAAACCTCAGGCCCCACAACACTTAAATCTATTGCTGATCTTCGCTCTTCTAAATATCCTTTTTACTTATTTATCTGTTTCTGGGAACTTTCCTCACTAAATGTAAAAGGAATGCACCCTGAGTTTTGCCAGCACCTTATACTCCCGGGCATCTGCTTGTTGTCATGTTGGTGAGTGACATGGAGGAAGAGAAGGATGAGTAACTTTCAGCCCATGTAAACTTCTGATTTAAAAGAGAAAAGAAGATTCTGGGGAGAAGCCTAATTTATTGTACAAAATGTCAGTGACCAATAGATAGTATTTGTGTACTAGAAAACAAGTTATCGACATTACAAATTCCTTTGTATAATACAGGAAGAGACCAAGAAAGCCCTTTTTGTACTATCAGCCCCCCTTGTTCTAAAACACAGCTGCTTCCAGAGGCAAAGAAAGGAAGGGAGTGGGCAGTAGATGGCTCAAATTGTCCCTAAAGTTTTATTTTAGTTGCATTTTCATAGCAAGGCAGATGAGAAAAATGCTAAGATTAATGAAGAAACGTAACTATTTAATAAATGACATCTGTTTGAAAATAACCTTGGAGAATTCAAACTTTTCAAGTGTAAAAGCACTAAAACAACAACAGAAACACCTCTAGGCTTCTCTTCGCAGAGTGTATACTGAGCAGGGTGCTTTGGATGGGGGTGTGGAGGGGAGAGATGTGTACCACATATTTGTATCTTGTAAATGCAAGTGCAAAAAAATGAGAAAACTGGGCAGAACAAGTGATACAAATAATGAAAGAAGAGATTAACAAAGTTGAAACGTTCTTGAATTAAAATTTACTCTAAACTTATGTAGGATATAAGTTTCTGCACATTTCTTCCTATTTTTAAAACTTATACATTCACAATATGCAAATTTCAAAGAAATGTAAAATCTAATATTGTTACATTCAGTAGAGCAAAGATTTGTTCTGCAACATGTTTACATCTTCCTAATTCTCCCTGATGCGAGCCCAGCCAGCCCCAACCTTCCGATAAATGACGCTCATCAGGATTTCTGGCTCATCTGATTTGTTTTGATCAAGTGCCCTATTCTCTCTCTGTCTGTCTCTCTCTCTCTTCACCCTCAAAACCACAATGTAGGGCGAAAAAAATTACCAAAATGCAACTTTACTGTTGAAAAGACAGCCTCTCAAGAGGACAGCCTCTCCCCAGTCCTTCTCCCATTTTTACATAATTGGAGAACTTCTGACATTTTATTTAAACTCATGGATGCCCAGAATATGAACTACACTTCCTAGTCTATCTGGCATATGGCTGAATTCTAGGTCATAATATATAAGCAAAACATTTCTTTAAAAATAACTAGCCCACATCTTTTGCTCCTTTCTTGGTCCATTATTCCCTTCCTGCCTTTTAGAATGTGGATGGAGCTAATACGTGGGGTAGAGTCATCACATAGACTCTAGAATCATCACACACACTGGGGCTGGGAATCTCTCGAGGAATGGCAGAGGAAGATGCGAGGGATCTGGTTACCGAGGGCTTTGTGAAACAGATCTCCCTGCACATGGCACTGTCCATTTTGGAATTTTATTTGAGAAGTAAATATATTTCTTTCTCATTTAAACCATTGCTATTTTGGGTTTCTGTTACTGGCAATGGAACATTACCATATCTGATACATGATTATTGTACCAGCTAATTTTCTTGGACATTAGTACCAAATACTAAGATCACTGTCTAGCATGTATGTCCTAATAAAAGTCTCAGTATAGATAAACATTTTTGTACATTATTTACAAAGTTTATAATGACAATGAATTGCTAGTTGTATCTGATACTTAATAATGCACACCTGAATTTACTATTGCTAGATACAGAAAACACAGCAAACATACTCAATGAAAAATCTTCCTCAGACTTGTTCTGAGAAGTAAAACTCTGCACATGAATTCTAATCAGGCATGAATTTTTAAAATCATATTTGTTACCAATTGGCCAATAATTCAGCTCCATCATAACTTTGAGGAAAGAAACCAGATATATATGAATAAATAAAATAATCTGGTCCAGAAACATACCATGAAAAATAAATGGTAGGGTTAGTTGAATGATTCATTCATTCATTCAATGAACATTTATCAATCTTCCTTGTTTATTTCCTATGCTAATTTATTCATATACATATAAATAAGTATCTGCCAGGGCACTGCATTTTTACATATAAAGAGGAGCAATTGCTTTGTTATTCATTGGAAATTATTATCACTTGTCCTTTTTAACTTATTAACTGTAAATAAATCAGCTTTGGGAAGATCTGCTTAAAGCCTGAGTTAATAGTATAGTGAGATTATTTAAAGCACTCTGATTTATTTATTGAATGAAAATTTCAATAGTTACCATTTCATAATTGTACATAATTTAATGTATTAATTCATAATAAGTATGCTGACCTGTGAGCAGTCGTCATTTTTTTGATTGACTACTTGGTGTTATATTTGATTAAATTACACAGGCAGCACAATGAAAAAAACAATGTTCTTTTTCTAAAAATAGTGTGCAAGTTGTGGAAAGACTGATTAGGGTATTCAACCAGAGCTTAGTCAGAAACAAAAAATGATGGAGGCTGCAGGAGCAGAACTAGGAATGTATCTATAAGAAAGTAAATGTTAAGGCCTTGATTAAAGATGATCTAGCCAGGCACAGATCCAAGTCAAGAAAATTAACAAAAGCAGGCCAGAGTTGGCAAGTGCCTTGGACCCTGATTACAAATCAGGTAGATGTGGCATCTGGGTGAACTTGAACCCATGTTATAAGACTGGGATCAAAGATTAGAGATTCTAGGCAATACAATCAGAAACTCAAGCCAATGAGCTTTAGCAGCAAGGGCTCAGGTTCCCATTAGATGGCTTTGAGCAATAGGCATGAGTAGTCAACAGTAACAATGGGATTTATTATTGAGCTGAGGGGTCTGTGAGTGTTGGGCTTCCTATAGGTTGAGCTCAGGGCTAGAATGTCTTATAGGAAGAGACTGGCCTGAACCTTCAGGTACTCTCGACTGGAAAAGAGTGAAAGGATGAAAAATAAGGTAAATCTTGATATAGGGAGCCAAAGTCCAAATACATTAGACTTTCTTGAGCTAATTTATAAGCATGACAGAGTTTTATCAAGTCCAAGACAACAGCTGTCAAATTAGGATTCCTTAAAATCAAGAGATAGGCCAATGCTTGGGGGCTCTGATACTACAGTCTTACTTTGGTAGAATTAAGTATTGCTTTCTAGTATTGGGTCTTCCCAAGAATAATTCATAGTCTGTGTTACTACTGGGAACCTGAAATAAGATATTTGCTTGCAAATGTGAGCATGTAGAGTTTTTGCTCTTTAGGCTGTAGGCTTTATAGCCAGACTCTGAGAGGGAAAAATCCTTCAACCCAAGAGGTTGAGTAACTTTGGATCATAACAGCCACCTGAATGCTACTATGAGAAAAAAAGCCCTTAGGACAACAGAGCTAAGCAGTATCATAAGCTCCCTATATCAACAAGGAGAAAAAGAAACAGGTCTTTTACAGACACTGAACTTATACTAAGTAAGCACTATAAAATCTGCTTATTTATCTTGATGTTGGATTTTAGTCTACCCAGGTTTTCATAGAAATTTTTATCTTACCCAAATTTTACCTACTTCTGAAATTCCATCATCTTTAGAACAAAAGAAAAATCCTAGTTTTTTAATTTAGATTTATAAAAAAGAGGCAGAGATAAGTTTTCAAAATTCAATCCATGTAGTATAAATTATGTGAACTGTAAGGGTAAATGTGTGATTATTAACAGATAAATTTCTACTCATTCTGCTATGGTGAGCATAGAAAAATAATAAAGTTTGAACAAACAATAGATAAAGAAATAATACCATAAGAAGACCAATAGAACAAGATTCCTTAAAGGAAAAAAAAAAAAAGGAAGAGAAGGAGAAATCTAAAGTAAACGGATAAAATTACAAATGGGCTTTTGGACAAGCTGTAAGTACTCCAAGCAATGAAGGATGATTGAAGACTTGAATTAAAAACAGATTCAACCAACAAGAAACATATTTTGTAAGGAAGGACAGATGGAATGGCTCGAGGGGAAGAAAGGAAGTGAGCGATGGGGCCGTGAACATGAAAGAGTGACTCAGCTACGCAGTCACAGAAAGGTGATCAAGGGAAGATGAGGCTGGGAAGTACAAAATAAATAGAGGCTGACTTTGCAAGCCAAGCAGGAAATTTCAAAGTTTGATTAGACTTAGTGAAATGGTAGCTAATACATAATTAACCCTCTCCCGTTCTTAAAATTCTTGAGGTGAGAAGAGGGGAAGTTTGAAGAGAAATGAGCAGAGAGAAACTCAAAGAAATTAACAGTTGTCTTTAAGCAAAAATGCCCGAGTAGGAAAAGATTTCAATCAAGAGCCAACTCATCAATCACCTAATTTAGTACTGTCTATATGCAAAGTACTGCAGTATGGGTGAATGGCCTTCGGCTCAAGCCTTGGCTTCACCTCTTACAATACCATCTCATGCAAGCTCTTAGTTTCTTTAAGCAACAGGGTCTTTAGTTATAAAGTAAGGATAATAACATATAGTTAATAGAATATTATCAGGGTTAAATCCAATAAATTGTGCCAATGTGCTATAAAAATGATATCATTATTTTAAAAAATAAGAGCAGAGATTTATTATAGAGTATTTTTAACCACAAGAGGATACTACTAAGAGAAGTTGAGTCGCCTGCCCACAGGGAAAGTGACAGAGCAGGGATTCGCCCAAGGCAATCCAGCTAGTCTGTGATGTTAAATACCTGGTTATATTACCTCACCACCTGTATCCCAAAGACACCTATGATCCTGTGTGAGATGAGTTTTAGAGACAGGCAGGTTTAACTTGGAATGTTCTTAGAAGACCTACTGGATGAGCAAAATAAGGATGATTGGAACTGGTTAATCAAAATGAGGAACAGAGATTTTAAAAAATAGCAGTACAATGAGACTAAAAATATTAAGAGTACTTAGTCCATTTATGTTAGAGAGACCCAAGAATTAAAGTGTAACATTGTAAAATGTTTAAATGCTGCTTACATTATTTGAAACAGAGGAAAACAGCTGCAAATAATGACTCCTTTCCAACATATAGACTATAACTCTTAAAACAATGTATTATTTACTATTTGAGGGAAGACTTGAAATAAATGATTATGAGATACACTAACCAGAGACTAAAAATTAATAAAAGAAAATGTAAGCCAAAGTAAACACAACATTAATCTTTTCAAAGAAAACATTTTATCTTTAGACAAAGTAATACTATTAGGAAATAACCTTATTTTTAAATTGTATTTCCTGATTTTAATGCTTATTTCAGATTTTAGGTTTAATAAAGTTATATTCAGTTTCAAAAACACTAGTTTTTATTGGCCTTGAAAGAAGTTAGAAAAGGAAAACTTCATCTTAAGACTTTTTTATAGTATTTTTAAAAACTGTTAAACCTGCCCTGGATGGTGTAGCCCAGTGGATTGAGTGCTGGCCTGCTAACCACAAGGGTCACTAGTTCGATTCCCAGTTCAGGGCACATGCCTGAGTTGCAGGCCAGGTCCCCAGTGGGGGCCACGTGAGAGGCAACCACACAGTAATGTTTTCCTCCCTCTCTTTCTCTCTCCCTTCCTCTCCATCTAAAAATAAATAAATAAAATCTTTAAAAAAACTGTTAAACCTTATCACAGCATGGTCTTGCAAAGTATAAAAACTGTATTGTACCATCTCTACTTATTTTGTGAATTTTAAAAACGCCAAGTTGAAACTCAGAGAGACAACATAAATTTAAAATATACACGAGAAGAGGAAGCTATGCTTAAGTTAAAATTAAGTTTACAAAACCTTTGAGGCACTTTTAGGGAGCACACATCTAGAACAGATTCCTGCTCCCTTCATCTCCCCGCATCCTTCCTCTTCATTCTCTTGGCTCCTGCCAAAGGGCCAACTGTGAACCCTCCGCCTGTTGTGCCAGAGCGTAAGAATATTGTTCAGATGGTGCCTGGGTAACTTCTGGGTGAGACCCTGCCACATTATCACCAGAACATTTCTTCCATTCAAGCATTCTTATGCAAATACAAACAGTATCTAGCCAGTATAATATATTCTACTATTAAAACCATGGTTAACATTTATTATCAGCTTGGCTATCTATTTTCCTAGGAGGACTTATTTCCCCAGAGGATTCATTTGTGGGAATGGAAAGCCCCGGTATGACTTGTATATTACTTAGGATTCTTTAGTAACAAGTAACAGAAACCAAACCTGGCTAACTTAAGTCAAAAGAAAACATAATGATGAGAGCAGCTCACAGGTCCTAAGGGAGAGCTGAAAAACAAGGTTGGAAAAGCTCCAGGTCTTCCCGATCCTACATGGCCACGACTGCTGAGAGATGAATGACAGCTTCTTCTCTCTGCTTTACTTCACGCAAGAGTTAGTGTCCCAGGAGAGCAGCTGATTGGCCATATTTACGTCTCTTACCTCTCTCTTGATGATACTGGGGAAAGTCAGAGAGAGCGTTTAGGAAGAAGAGCCAAATAATTCTTTGGTTCCGTTTGTAAGAGCAAACCAAGCACTTGGATATCCATCACGCCTATTCTGTACACTACAAGTGGGAGTTAATTGGAAAAGAGCAAATCAGAGTATCATTAGAAAGGTGAATAGAGTATTGGCAGCCAAAAAAAATCAGACACCACATGTGGCTACAACAGAAATTCCTTATGGAAGGTCCCCAGGCGAAGCAGCCCTGGGTGTCCAAACGCAGTGCCCCAGAAAGAAAGGGCTGCTGCAAATGCACCGTCGGTCAACTCGCAGGAGGACACAAGCTGCTGAAACAACTCAGTTCCAGCAACGGTGAAACTGACTGAACATTGAATATACAAACCAGAAACCGAAACCCAGTAAAATGATATGCTCATGAAAGGCAACAGCACTAAAAAGAAGTGTTGTGGATAGACCGAAACGGTGCTCCTGGATATGTCATATCTCCTAGGCATTACCACCCTTCTTCCCTGCCCAAACCCACACCTCTGAGGAAGACTGAACACTCTTAGTGTTTCTAAAGTGACCCAATGGCCTAAGGACAACTCCCCAGCTGATTGTAATGTAATCACTTTCAACTTCTCCATTGAATCCGTGTTTTCTTTCAAATCAAGTTTATGCACAATTCACTTATTTTACACTGAACGCCAAGGAAGCCTCACCTATGAGTACCCATGCTAAGTAAGTTGTATGGCTTCTCCACTGACTTCTCATTGCACGAAGAACAGAATCCCTGACCTGTAAGGCCCTAAAAGATCTGGCTCGTACCATGCTCAGTCTTATGTCATGTAACTCATTGCACCAGTAACAGCAGCCTTCATTTTTCCCCTTAAATATTCCAAGCTCATGTCCTGCTCATTGCCTTGGACTTCCTGCTCCCTTTTAAGGCTTTTCCATGACCTTAAATGGCTGGTCTGACTCCTTCCTCAGTTGTTGGTTTCAGTGTTACCTCCTCAGAGTCCCTCCCTGAATTTTCTCTCTCTAGTCGCCCTTTATTGCATCATTCATTTCTTCTGTAACACTTACTACTATTAAAAGGTATCATGTCTAGTTTATTGTTTGGCACTTCCCACTGAATGAGCCCTTTTCTGTCTTGTTCATTGCTGTTTCCAGTGCCTAAAAAAGTTCCTGAAATACCGTAGGCACTTAATAAATAAATAGTTCTTAAAAGAATAAACTAATCTATGCAAAGCATAACTTTTTTATATCTCTTTCTTTATCTGTAAAATGGCGACAACACTGCTGTGGGGATCAACTAAGGAAAAACAACTCTCTGACACAATGCTATTACAAACATATAATTAGTTGTACATTAAATATTAGAAATGGAATTGGTAAGTACCTAAGCAGGTCCCTAGCAGGTGGTGAGCTCCTTAAGAGGAGGAACTCTCCCTATCTTGTTATCATCTGTTGTTCCACACTTAGTGTCTGCCTTGTAAATGTTTGTTGAATGAGTGGATGAACTGGTGAGTGAGCAAAGCATCTCTCTGCCTCTAGACAGACTTCCAGCTAGAAAGAATAAATGTAGCTGTAGTCCTTCGTAAGGGATTATATCAATATTATTGTGTTCTATTTTTCATTTATTTTTTGATAAGAACTCTTGACTACTTACTATGGCCAGACACTGTTTATAGTATGGAGAATGCAATGATAAATACAAGTAAACCAACCAATCCACCAACAAATAAGGTTCCTGCCCTCGTGAGTCCCACTGGATGCTGAGAGGGACATTAAACAAACAATCACAGAAAAAATTTATAGTCTCAGCTGAGATAAATGCTGGGGAATGGGTTTGAATTACTTCAGAAATTATTATGTGTAACTATTTAAACCAGATGTTACAAAGTTTCTCAGACAGAACATATATTTTGGTTATTAAAGAAAATAACTTTTTGAAGAGAGAGTTGGATCCAGGGCTATACTAAATAAATTCATATTTTTGGCTCATCCACATAGGTTTACTAAATTAAATTAACTACAGAATGATTCACATGTTCAAATATTTGTTTTCAGGGGAAATTTCCTCTGTCTTATCCTGAAGTTGCCTTTAAAGTCACTTACATTTTAAATGTCTCTTCATGCTGTTAAAATGAAAATTTCCTTTTCTTAATGTGTTTTGGCTTGAATTCCTCCTAATCTGGTATTAAGATCGTAGCTCCTGCTTTCTGTTTGCATTTGCCTTTGTTCACAACTTTATTCAACTATTAACATGTTCATTTTAGACGAGTCTTTTGCCTATAGCATAAAAGTATAAAATGTGACTTCTTTCTAAAAAAACTTTTCTGGAATTAAGTTAATTTAAATGTATTGATGTGATATATATTTGGTCTTATTTCTTCTAGATTTTTTACTTTGATAGTTTGTGTTGAAAGCCAAGATGAAGTTAGTTGTACAACACAAGGGTTATGCCTGTGAAAGGCAAAGGCAAGACAGAGCAGCAGTGGGCCAGAAAAGCCTGCAGACCACAGTGCTGGTCTGAAGAGCAAAGAGAGGAGGAAGCAAGGCCCGCTGGTGAAGAACAGCCTCAGGACAGAGCAGCTCTGTAAACCATGGCAGCCAGCCCTGGAACAAAGGTTGCCCTTGGGGTATGTCACTAGGCAGACACAGCCAGGCTCCAATGCCCATGCTAAGCCACTGGCTGGAGCCACAGGAGAGAACACGTCAGCGCCAGTGCTGTGGCACTTTCTGAAGCGGCCACAACTGAGGCTACACGCTAACTGCAGACCTCACACCAGGGTCACTCCTGAAAAAATGTGAGTAAAAGCTACAAGGCTGCCAAGCACATAATATTTTATTCAGGTATAATCTACACACAGTGAAAAGTACAGACCTTAAGGGTATACAATCTAACAAGTTTTGGCAAATTTATAAAGCCATTTCTTCCATCCCAAACAAGATAGAGGATATTTCCTTCACAGAGAAAGTTCCCTCAGACTATTGGGTCCCCCTTTTTTTCTCCGGCTCCTTGCCACTGTCACCAACCTCCCCACCCCCCGACACACTGAGGCAACCACTGTTCTGATTTTTATTACCATAGTTTATTTTGCCGGCTTTGAACTTCATATAAATGGAATAACAGCACATGTTCTCTTTTATTTCTGGCTTCTCTCATGCAATACAATGTTTTTGATTCATACATATTACCACAATGTATCTTAAAATTTTTATTCTATTGCATGAATATACGCCATTTCTCTATTTTCCTTTTATAGAGATTTGTTTCCAATCATTGGCTATTATACATAAAGTTACTATGAACACTTTTGTACATTTTACACACTTTTTGTGGGTTTTCATTAATCTTTGATAAATACTTGGAAATGGGTTTGCTGAGTCATATAGTAGTGCTTGTTTACATTTATGAAAACTGCCAGTTTTCCAAATCATTTGTACCATTTTTCACACAAACATCTTGCTGTTTTGACTGTTAGTCAATATCTAAATATATATACCAATTTGGGATAGATTGACATCTAAACAATAATGAGCTTTTCAATGACTATCATTAGAGTTTTTCTTCTCTTGGAAATGTTTTGTTCTTAATAGTTTAGAGGACATGTAAGCCTATGCTAAATATACACCAAAATATTTTATGTTTGTAGGCTATTGTAAATAGTACTACTTTAAAATTTTTGTTTTTCAATTATTCATTGCTATTATATAGAAATAAAGTTGACTTTGTAGTCCGTGAATTGACTAAAATCATGTATTAGTTGTTTGGTTCTCTGTAGATTTCTTCGTATTTTCTATTTGTCTTCCAAAGATAAACATATAATTTTTTCCCTTTCCAACTCTACTTTATGCATTTTTCCTGGCTGCATTGCACTTAGGACATCCAGTGTAATAGATACGGTGAATGCAGGCATCACTGTCTTTTAAATTTTTTTTTTTTATCTGAGGAGAAACTGTTCATTATTTCACCATTACATTTTCTTTTTATTATGAATCATATTTTCTTGCTTCATTAATGTCTAATTTGTTTAATTTCATTTTTGACGCTAAGCATAAAAAACAAGTGTTGTTTTATTTATTTCTCAAATAGTACAAGTCCCAACTTTTTTTGACTGTTGGAAGGAAAGGCTGTTTATTCTGTTTCTTTCTAGGGTTTGATCCATGCCAGCCCACAGCTTTAATTGAGTTGAGTTCAGCTACCCTCTCTGCTTAGTGATGGAGAATTCACCCTAGGGGGAACTATTCACCCTAGAATAGTTCATGGAGCCTTCCTTGCATCCAAGATTCTTTTAGAATTCGATAGAAAAGCATAATTTATATTTTGTCCAAGATTTCCTTGTTATTAAAAAATACCCAGTCAAGTACCTTGGTATTTTCTGTACCTAGTCAAGGTACAAAAGTGAACTTTGTTTCTATATAAAAGGATAAGAAAAGATCAGGTCATTCTTATCCTTTTACATCCTAACTATTAACATTTTATTTTCACTGTGTGTGTTTAAATCTTCAAATATTTCAATGAATTCAATTTTGTTCTCCTTATTTTTTGTCCTTCATTGTATTTTCCTCATTATTTATAGTTTTTGTGCTTATTTAAATTTTGTCGTTTCTCTGACAGTTTTGCTATTGTCTTCTGCATCTTTTTGAAATCTATCTCAGATTCCTCTTCTACTTCTGTCACCTTAGATTTCCTATGTTCTTTTCTTTCTTCTCCTACGTCTATTTTGTAGTCTTCCTTCATAGAACTGATTGCTTTACTCAAAATAAAATATAGTAAGAGTGTAGATCACAAGTTTTACCTTCTTTATGGCCACCTTTCCATAGTCTATTAATCAATTTTGCTGCTCTCTCTCACGTTTATCAGACAATACCTGTGTTGAGACTGCACCTGTTTCTTGTACTACTCATTATTGTATGATTGAATTTTCCTGGAGCAGGTACTGCAGAAAGTTCCTGGTGAGGAGAGACCAGGATAATCTTTCATGATTCGTAACTCAGAGAGCCTCTCCTCTGCTTCCCACAAATACGGCACATCCCTGTTTGCAATGCTGTGTTCAGCTAGCTCCAAACCAGGTTCAGCAGGTTTCTGCCACCAGCCTTGCTTACTCAATTTCTCAGACTCTTCCAAACAAGAGATAACTTTTCCTTTGTAGGGTAGGCCCCTCATTTTTACAAAAATCATTCTTCCCTTTTTTGAGACCTGCTGTTACCAAACTCACTTTCCACTTTTCTACTTCTTACCGTGCAATTTTTTTCAGGTCTCAGCTGTCCTTGTAGCTCTCACAAGTAAGTTTTCTTGTTATACTGTTTGCACATTTTAAAGAATTGTTTTCCTTATTGCTTTTGTTTGATTTCCAGGAGAAAGGAAAAAGCCCACTTGCATAACCACATTCCTATCAAGTCATCTGAAGGTGTTTTGGCAGAGACCTAAGTTTTAACTTCTGTCTTATAAGACTTGTTTAGTTTACGCTCTTGGATGACGTTAAGTTAATCATAAAAACAGTAACCAGCAACTTAAATTGTTAAGTTCTCTAATTTGTCTTCTTAAACACATGTTGACTATTTCCTAATAGCTCTTACTAGAAATTCTATTCCTCTGCAGTTATTAGAGAAATTCAGCTGATTATCAAAATACTTCACTTGATCTGTCATCTAGAAAGTGGTCACAGAATAAAATAAACCTCTTAATGCTGCAGAAATAAACAGAAAAAATTATAGGAATAGATCCCAGCTTTCCTTAGAACCTTAAGACATGAAGGATATCTAGTAGAGTTAGATGAGCTTGGAGGGGGTTATAAGCAGAGGGATATATTTCACTGTGAAATTGGAGTAGCCATTGAAGTTGAAGGCTGGCTCCCAGTGAGTTTTCTTTTGGGAACACTAAGCAACCGTCAGTACAAAGGTCACAGAAGTATCTTATGAAGCCAACCACTTATGACTTTTTGTGGCTATGGAACTGATCAAGTCAGTTGTCAAAGGCAGAATGAGAGCATGGGGCATGAACCAAAAAGAAAGAGAGAAAAGTGAAGGGGAAACACACAAGGAAATAAATATAGGTAGCAATATTTATATACATATAATATTTCCTAATACTTTTTGCTTCTTAATATAGTCTTAGAATGCAGAATGATTAAAGATAATGAGGACTTTTTCCTTCATATTCTTTCCCCACCTCTATCTGGTTCTATAGTATTCCCCAACCTTCTCCCCTCACATGTAGAAAATAATATTTGTATCACACTAAAGTAGATTGAAGAGGATTTAGGGGGTATGGGTGAGTGAAAAATATATTGTTATATTTTATATTATTGTGTTATTATAAGAAGAATAAAGTATAAGTACTAGGGTAAATAATATGTACAACATTATATGATATTTTAAAATATATTAGTTTCAAATTTTTAATGAGAAATTCCTTCTCTGAGCGTATGTTTAATAATGGATTTTGTGTGTGAAATAGTTATATACACTTTCTGGTCAAAACTATGATTCAAAGAATAAGTAAAGTATTTTTGTGATAGTGCCTTGAAAATAATATAACAACATATAAAATTTTGTAGAAAAATATTAATTTTTATAATCATTCAAGGTTTATAGCACTTGAAATTATGTTTGAAGAAGCTAACAACTCTTTCTATTCTAGAACATTTCAATGTTACAACCCAGAACACTAAATCTAAAGGACACAGGCACCCCTATCTGTGTTCAATGTACCATTATTTAGAATCACCAAGAAAGGAAAGTAACCCAAGTGTCCATCAATAGTTGAATGGGTAAAAAAAGTTGTATTACATATATACATCATAATATTACTCAGCCATAAAAATTAATAAAATACTACCATTTGGAACAAGATGGGTGGACCTATTGGATATTATGGTATGTGAAATAAGTCGGGGAAACACAAATACCATATGATTTCACAAAACAAGTGAAGAAACAAAATAGAAACAGACTCACAGATACAGAGAACAGACTAGTAGTTGCCGGGGGGGGGGGGGGGGGGGGGGGGGGGGGGGGTGGGACTGGTGATAAAGGTGAAGGGATTAAGTAATACTGATGAGTCAATGCTTATATATATTTAACACATTTACCACTTTTCTTGTTCCCCATTCATTCCTCCACCTCAGACTTTGATTTGGAATCCTTTAATTCCTGCCTGAAGTGTTTTTGTTTTTTTGTCCATCTGTTTTCATTTCCTCTAGTGAGTCATTACCTAGTTGGGAATTTTGTTAGTTATTTCTGTACCTTCTATCATTGCTCTGAAGAGTTCGCTATCACTCTCACTTTTCCTTAAGAATAATCTTTCTCTGGCTATTTGTAAGCTTTTTCTTTTTATAAAAACAGAATTTACTAAGTTATGATTGTGGTACTCATGAAGCATTTTTAAACCTACTTATAGCATGGCAGGCACTGGATAGATGTCTGATGTGTGAAGATGAACGCCCTTAAACAGTTGGTAGTAGATGAGCCAGATTTTTGATTAAATAAGTATAACGTGGTCTGAGCAATGAGATAGTGGAGACATATACAAAGTGTTACGAGTACAGATTTCACAAACAATACTTTTAACGTAAGCTGAGAAGACATTGTGCCAGTGGGAAACAGAGGTTGAGGTGTGTAACATGGGAGATTTGCTATATTTGTGAAAGAGCAAACAGAGCTGAAACAAAGGTATATTTTACAGACAGTGGCAGATGAGTCATGATCAAGTGGGATTTTTTCTAGGAATGCAAGGTTGGTACAACATTTGCAAATCAATGAATGTGATTCACTATGTAAACAAAATGAAAGATAAAAACCACACGATCATATCAATAGATGCAGAAAAAGCACTCGATAAAATCTAGCACCAATTTATGCTAAAAAACAAAACAAAACACAAAACCTTCTCAGCAAAGTGGGATTACAGAGAATACACCTAAACATAATAAAGGCCATATAGGACAAACTCATTACCAGCATCATACTCAATAGGCAAAAACTACAAGTGTTCACCTCAAGACTGGGAGCAAGGCAGGGATGTCTGCTTTCACCTGTCTTATTCAACATAGTACTGGAACACCTAGACACAGCAATCAGACAAGAAGAAGAAATAAAAAGCATCCAAATTGAAAAGGAAGAAATAAAATTGTCTCTATTTGTGGATATACATAGAGAACCCTGAAGATTCCACCAAGAAACTCCTAGAGCAGATAAAGGAATTTGGCAAAGTAGAAGGATATAAAATTAATATTCAGAAATCAGTTGCATTTTTATATACTAATAACTAACAGAAAGGAAAATGAAGAAAACAATCCCATTCACAATTGCTTCAAAAAGAATAAACTATAAACCTAACCAACAATGTAAAAGACCTGTATTCAAAAAATTATAAGACACTGAAGAAAGAAATCAATAAGTGGAAGCACACACCGTGTTCATGGATAGGAAGAACTAACATCATTAAAATGTCTATACTACCCAAAGCAATTTATAGATTCAGTGCAATTCCTATCAACATTCCAATGATATATTTCACAGAACTAGAATATTTCAAAAATTTATGTGGAACCACAAAAGGCCCCACATAGCCACAGTGATCCTGAGAAAGAAGAACAAAGTTGGAGGAATCACACTACCTAATATCAAACTATACTATAAGGTCACAGTAATTAAAACAGCATGTACTAGCATAAAAACAGACACATAGATCAATGGAACAGATAAGAGAGTCTAAAATAAACCCACGTCTTTATAGTCAATTAATATTCAAGACAGGAAGCAAGCACCTACAATGGGCCAAAGGTAGTTTATTCAATAAATGGTGCTGGAGAAATTGGACAGATATGTGCAGAAAAATGAAACTAGGCCACCTTCTTACACCACATACACACAAATAAATTCAAGGATTAAAGATTTCAGTGCTAGACCTGAAAGCTTGAAAAATAATTTGAAGCCTTACTGAGCAGGTCTATATATGCTATGTTTAGAGATTTGGACTTTTATTCCATAGCTACTGGGAAGCCACTAAAATGCTAAATGCCACAAACACAATGAGAACCAGACTTCCACTTTTAGGAGGGTAACTGACATTAGTATACAAGGACTGCAGAGAGTGAAGAATGGGGGCAGCCAGTTAGAAAATTATCGCAATAATCAAAATGAGACAGAATATGTACATAAAATACACAATCATCAAATGCTTCCTGTGAAATTAAAGATTTTTTCTTTCCATGCCTCAGGAGAATGTTATCTGAATACAGAATAACTGCTTCCCAGATTTTCTACCGACTCCTAAACAGGAAAAGTGTATTGTTATAATTTACATACCATAAAAATTACTAAATTTCCCTTAAGATATCTCATCTTAATATCATAATGTAACATAAATTAGTTCCTTTTGAAAACATATGTAAAACTAAATCTATTTTATTATAACCTAAAGAAATTATAAAAATTATGTATAGGAAGAATCATCTTCCCATTTTAGAAAAGAACACTTGTCCTTTATGACCAGGAGTAGGGGGTGGAAACAATAATCAGGTATGATTAAAACCCCGCTGTAGTGAAAAAACTTAGGATGCTGACTTAACCAGTTTACAAAAATGCCAGTAAGGCTTACCAGAAAAGGGGGACTTGGAATAAAAGCATAAAGAATGGAGTCCCTAACCCTTCCCACTCCCCACCCCATCCTCCTGCTCAAACACCCTCCGTTAAGGAGTAACCAGCTTTGATCTCTACCCTTTAAAAACCACCAAATAGCTCTTGTTTTGACTCCATGATAAAATTTTCTCCTCGTAACAAGGATTTATTTCTATAATGGTGATTGCTATTAAAGAAACTGCTAACAAAAAGACAATTTAATGTGTCTCATAGTTTGTAGTATTTTTCAAGATGTCTACATTTAAATAATTTCATGGGTATCCTGACTTCTTTCCATGAGTAAAATTTTTCTTTAATAAGACAGGATTTATGTACACAGGCAGAGTAAATTAGCTCCTGCCTCCCAGTTGCTAAGAAAATGAATTGCTTAAGAAGATTAGAGTCATTTTCTTTACTTAAAGGTATTCCTGACAACCCACACTGAAATTACACAAGATTAACTCCATTAACACCATTTCCCATTCTTTAAACTAGTAGCTTTCTAGAAAGCAGCATTTAGACTGAATAGTTCAAAGCATACTTTAAGAGGAGATCTCAATGCTTAGAAATGCTAATATACGTATCATTTAAGGATTTAGAATAAGGTTTGGAGAGGTCAAGTAACATTATTGGTTATACAGTGAGCCATAGTAAAATGGAAAAATGTTGCCTATTTTTTCCCTTGAACATTTAGTCTGTATTTTCTTTATGCAGATTTAGTCTGTATTTTCTTTATGCAAATCCATAGCAGAGGCACTAAAATTTAAACTACTTACTTTAACAGCCATTAGTGCTATTTAAATGTACAATGCATAGATTTCTCTCTCTGGCCATATGTTGGCATGAACAAAAAAAATTCAAAAAAATGTATAATCATCATCCATCAATTGCTTTACCTTACCTTCTCTGAACCTTAAGTGTTCTTCAAGGTTTTTAATTACAAAATTAATACACAAATGTATTCTTCTATAAAAATCCAAAGCCAAAGGAAGTAGGATCGAGGGTCGGAGATAGGGAAGGCAGGGGCGTGGGGAGTGGTGGGAGGAAAAATGGAGATGACTATACATGAACAACAACAAGAATAAATAAAAAGTATCCAAACATTTCAGAAGTAAATAGAGAAAAAAAATGAAAAGTCCTATTTTCCTTCCAGATTTTCCTTCAACCTCTTTTACTGTCCTTACATTAATGCAAGAAAATTCTGCACTGTTAGGCCTTCATTTTCATTTTGGCCTCTTAATGGTAGGTCCCAGGTGGAAAATACTGAGGAACACTGACCCAGATCCTTCTTAAAGATCTTAATTTGAATGAACTGCTGAATTCCCAGATTTAGAACTAGTTATTTCTACTTACCAAAAAAAAAAAACCTAAACTAAAAGTCTGCCAAATTATAATTACTTTTTATTAAGATGGAGTAAGATCAGATCTCAAGGGAAAGTCCTTAACCATTTAATTGTAAAACATCAGAAAGCACAGTGATATAATATTGAATTGGCTGAAAAAATCAGGGTTTTTTTTCCTGCAAGATGGGTCTGCTAGAGCTTAGTTGTCTTTAACTTCATTTGAAACAATTTTGTCACACTGTATTGTGACAGCTGTCATATCAGCATGCATTTTGAAAAACTTATCAAAATTAGTGAATTTTTGTGTAGTCATTGTAATATTGAAGATGGGAGAAAATAAACAACATTTTTGTCATATTATATGCTTTATTATTTCAAGAAAGGTAAAGGCACAACAGAAATGCAAAAAAAGATTTGTGCAGTGTATAGAAGTGCTGTGACTGGTCAAA
The DNA here is from genome assembly GCA_004024845.1 of Tonatia bakeri. Lineage (NCBI taxonomy): Eukaryota > Metazoa > Chordata > Mammalia > Chiroptera > Phyllostomidae > Tonatia > Tonatia bakeri. The sequence goes on along the minus strand of PVIA01001692.1, from coordinate 229,659 downwards.
CATGTCAAAAGTGGTTTGCAAAGTTTTGTGCTGGAGATTTCTCGTTGGATGATGCTCCACAGTTGGGGAGACTAGTTGAAGTTGACAGTGATCAAACTGAGACATTAATTGAGAACAATCAATGTTATACCACCTAGGAGATAGCTGACATACTAAAAATATCCAAATCAATAAAATTATTGGTAAAAATGAAAAACGTGTCTTGTACTTTATAGAAAAAACTAAATGGATCATTTGACCAACCCAATATTAATGATAACACTAGCCGACATTTATTGAGAATTAATGAGATGCTATACCCTGTTCTTAGTGTTTCTAAAATGAAGTCCCTATCGGTGAAATTTTAAGACATAGCACACGATCATCAGTACTTGTGCTCATATCTTGAATTTGTTTATTTTTCATTGTTTGTTTGATGCGATACTGTCCTGGACTAAAAAATGATTACTGACATTACTTCAGACACGGGCTCACCACAGCAGAGAAGTGCAGTAGGTGAGTACGCGGCGTACTGACGCAGTGGTAGAGCCCCTCTCTGAGGTCACGTACTCACGGCTATGCCAGGATTTTCTTGTGCTGCTGCTGCTGCTGCTGCTGCTGCTGCTATACTTACACTAGTATTTCCTCAATATCTTTAAGTTGATTCCCTCTTTTTAAAATTAAATTTATTTTTAAAGTTTTATTGAGATACAATTCACATACCATACAATCACCTGTAAAATTAAATTTATTTTTTAAAGGAACATCATATAAATGGAAAACTTATATGGATTATTTGCCATAAATAAAAAAGATTACTGGAAAAATAAATTCAGTAAAACAAAGCAGTCTTTATAAACTCTCATTAGATATTGTTGCCTGTTAGTATTCCTGAGCCTGAGACCTGAGCTGTCTCTGTTCAAAAGGTAAATCAACAAGTTTTAGTGATAAAATATATGAAAACAAGTATCGATCAGCTTTTTCCTTGCCTTAAACAGAATGATTAAAGGACTGAAAGAGAATTGAAAAAGAAGTAACTCTCTCACTGTTGTTTTTTCCCAATAATCTCAAATAATGTGCCAGGTAAAATTTCAAGAAACTTCTTATTACCTACAATGATTTTGCCTGTGATTATGATACAAGTCTCAGAATATTCTGAAAACTACACCAAAATGACTTGGGAATTTCCTGAAGGATCGATCTATCTCCTTTACTTTACTTTGGTTTCAGAATCTCAAGAGGAATCTTGTTTCTCTCTGCTCCAATATACCTATTATTAAATGGCAAGTAATATTAAGTTGGTACGAATGGGTTGTTAACCAAAAAACATACTTTCAGAAGGTAAATGTTAGACAGATGAAAGAGTGCCTATTTGGGAAGCATAATCAAGTTCAACCGCATACTATCTTTTTGACCTTGAATAGGTCAGTAAACCATTCAGTATTTTCTCACCTGCAAAAACAGGAAAGCACTATCTACCTATCTAAAGGGTGGGTATAAGAATTAAAATGAGAGATACGCCTGACACAACAGACACTCAATAAATGATACTTAGATCAAAAGTTACATATGACTTTCAGCTTATTACGACTCACAAAAACTCAAGTGTTTTTTATCTTAATAAAAGTACTTCCATTTGCTTTACCTTTGTAATCCTGAGGCACAGTGGCTCAGTTTCAAATGTAACTTTGGAAATTAAAACTTATCCAAAGAGTATCCTCCTGAAAGCCTGAAATGCCCCAGTAAAACTGCAAAAACCTGATCATCACTTGGTCCAAAGTATCTGAAAGTCCTTAAAATGAAAAAAACAATGAACATGGCAAATGTTATTGGTATATAAAATAATTCTGTACATCTACATTGTCTGACTACATTTTCTGATGGCTTCAAATAAGTTTAGTGATTCTTTATACATGGCCAAAGCAATAAAGATATCTAAAATCATAGTGCCATCTACAGGCAAAGAAAATAATATCAATAAAAGCACATTTTAATGCTTTCACATTTTCTAATTGCTACTCGATGTTTAAAACTGGAACTTAATAATCTACACAATCCATTTTCTGATTATATTTACAGAATATAATTTATCATATAAAGTGAAATAAATATTTTTCTAAAATGTGTTACTACTTAATATATCATTTGATTTTCAATAAACATTAAAATAAAGGTAATTTTTCAAACCCATGGAATTACAATCTCCACATTTTGTGTCTTAAATTTATCATTAAAATATGTAATGACAAAAAAGGGACCCTTGCTATTAAAAGTAGCCAAATGCCCTATCATCTTAACAGATTATCATCCTTCTTTCCTTTTTACTTCTTTTTCTTCCTTTCCTTCCCTTTCCTTCCCAAACTCGCTTCTGTAGACATTCATTTCCTTTCACTATTATTCCCAAAATGTACTTTTCTAAGCTGCTTTACATACTCAGCAAATCACGATCCTAAGAGGTAGTAGGAACATTACCATCCTCATATTATAGATGTTGAAACTGAAGCACACAAAGCTTAAATAACTTGTCTGAGGCCACATGGCTATAAGTGGCTGAATCAAGGTTCAAATTGGGGGAGTTTGTCTCCAGTTATCCATGTTTTTTAATCACTATGCTAAAGTGCCCCTCATTTGAAAAAGCTGTATTCAGTGTACATACGGTGTTCATAACTTATATATTTATAATATATATGTTCTGCTTTCTAGGGGCAACATTTTCTCATACCTAAAACCATCATCATCACTTTTAATAATTAGCACGTTTGCTATCAAATTGATACATGTCATTTTACTTACTTTTGTTATCTAATGCCAGGCTTTCAAACTAGTTCTAATTTCTTTCATTACATATAAACATGCTGCAATGAGCAAATTTTGCATTGTATATGGCTCTCTTCTTCCCCTTGATTTTTATTTCCTTAGGCTGATAATCTTGAAATACTTTGACATACTTAAAGTATATAAATGTGCCACATTACTAATATATAATGTATACTGCCTTTAAAGTTTCATTATATGATGTTACTGGTAAGAAAAGAATGCTCGGTTCGTCCCATTTCCCCCCAAATTTAAGTAATATAAAGTGGTTAAGGATGATTTATGATGTGAAATAGTTAATCCAACAAATACATGTATTTACATTTTTAAATGGGCCAAATGTTTTCTTCCTCTAGCAACATAAAAGGTAGAGATAATCCTATTATTTGTTGCTTATGAGATGGGTGATATGCTGGTTCTTTAAGTGAGCCTCAAAAACAATCAATAACATACCCAAAGTCACTACTAAGTGTCAGAGCTGAAGTCTGAGCCCAGATCTGCCTGACTCTGAACTCTGCGTTTTAGATAATAGGGAGTTAAAAAAAATTGAGGATCAATATATAACAAGATAAAGAAATTGAATAAAAAATTTTATTTTGATCTTCATCGAAGATTACTTATCTCATAAAGTGGTAAGCTACCCTGAGGTAGCTATCACAAATAGAGGGATTACATTTTCCTGATGTATTTTTCTTATCAATAATTTCAAAAATAGAAAAGAATGACAATCACAATTAACAAATGCTTCGTCTATCTTTATCTCCAACTATATGCTTTCATTACAATCCAGTTTCATTTATATTCTAAGCAAGGAGCTAAAGGATATAAACATTACTCCAAAACTTTTTTTCTTAAATGTTATCTTGCAGTATTATAAGCTCCTCATAGTCCAGAAAGACTGTAACCTTTATAACACAGAATAATAGAAAAAAAGCAAACAAACCACAGGCTTGGAGTCTTAAACTCAGTCACTCACTTACTAGTTACATGTCTTCCAGAATATTAGCATCAAATTTCTACTTCATCCGGATATCATGTAACTAAAGGAGATAATTATAAAGCTCCTAGTACATGGCAGATGTGCAAGAAATTTTAGCTCCCCTTCCTTTAAAGAGCAACAGATATATGTTATATCAAGGATAACGGTTTTAGAAGTCATGCTTCATTATTTCCCTGAGGCAAACTGTAGCATAACAAGAAGCATCAAGATCAAAAGAAATCAGAAGAGATAAAGTTGCTTCATTGATATGGGAACCTTCTGCTTTGACATCAGTATCGTGTTCTTCTCTTAGTTGGTATGAGATATTACGGGGTTTTTTCAAAATCTTTCTATAGCATCCTGGAACATTCAGTTTCAGAGTAGGGACTTTAAACCTACATGTCTGTAGTCCATCTCTGCTAAGTACTTCCTGGTACCACAGGCCTACTTTGTTCTTTGGGTACTGAATATTGTATCCAAGCACTGGAAGAACCACCTGTGTGTGGGAAGGGGAAAAAAAGATACATGACACAGCCTTCAGAACAACATATGATCATATTTTAAATTTACTTTATGACTGGGACCTAGACCTATAAAAACAGTCTCAAAATATAAACAATCAGCCTGAAACACGCTAAGAAAAGAGCTAACTAAAATTAAGACTCAATAACCAACGTAACCATCAAGTCAGATATTATTAGACAAACCACTGCTAAGGTACATGAATGGAATAAGAAATGAAGGTACATTTAATTAACCAACAAAGACTTAATCTCTACACAGTCATATAATCCTAAAAGCATATTGTTTCTGTAACCCAAAGAATAACCCTTACTGCTCAATCACATAACTGGTATTTTAGTGGACAATTTTATATTCTTACTTATTTAAAAGCATGAAAGCAAACAAGAGAAAGTAAAAGTAATTTTTATTTTCTCAGCTGCTTATGAGTAAATACTGCATTTTATGGGTTTTCTTCCTTTGCTGATAACTTTCAGACATTTTTCTTGAAGAGTACCAAAGGGTAGTTGAAAAAGAAGGTAAAAAACTGAAATCCACACAATATTAATGAGTTTCACATTCATTATGCTAATTGAAAGAAGCTGGACACAAAAGACCATACACCATACAATTCCACGTATACAGCACTTTTTCAAAGGTAAAACCTTAGGGATGGAAAGCAGATGAGTTGCTGCCAGAGGGTGGGGGTTGACTACAAAGGGACCTAAGGGATTCTAAGGAGAAATGAACTATTCTTTATCTTGATTTTTGCGATGGTCATGTGACTGTACATGTTCATGAAAACTCGTATAAATGTAAACTAAGAAGAGTGGTAAAAAAAAAAGTGGGGGAGGAGAACTAGCCACATTTTGTGTTTTGGGGACAACGTTTACATTTAGATCTAACAGATACTGATAATCTTGAAGCAAATTTACCTGATATATTGCATATGTATTGGCCGATTCCTCTTCTTCAGTTACTAGATGAACCTTGTTTTAAAAAAACATGATGGAAAAACATGGATGATTCTCAAACGTTCCAAATTCCTTCAATTTTCCCTAATGTTGTTACATATAATTTGATTCCTTTGCTGAATACACACACACAAATAAGATCTTTTCACAATTTGTTTCTGGAGGAGCAGACTATATAAAAATTTAGAATGAGTCTTCATGCTTTAACACCTGATAACTGAAGCTGGAACACAGATTATGGTTAGCAGCTTAACACTTTAAGGCGTCACTTTCACCTCACTCACCAGCAATCTTTTTTCAGATTACAAAGTTGTTCTTTATAAGGCTGAATCAAAAATCTGCTTCTATGAAACCACTCCCTCCTCTGTCCCCGACAAATATCATACTCTATGGGAATGCTCCACGAGAAGTGGTGTTTCTCAAAGTGTGCTTCATAGAATAGTTACAGGTGTCACATGTAGGAGGCACGTGCTATACATGTTTACTGTGCATAAAGCACACCCACGTTTTTGTGCACATTATACACAGGATTATTGTACCCATGGTATGCAATCATTAAGCCCATGTATAATGCACATCCTCATTTTTCCCTCAAAAATTTGTGCGACAAAGTGTGCATTATACAAGGCAAAATACAGTAGTAAGTTTGAGAAATGTTGCTATGGGACATCACACAATAACTTTGGTTTCTGTTGCACATGAGAGCTCAAGTACGAAGGCAGCTGCCATCAGTCCACAAGGACTGACAGCATCCCTACCTCCCTAAAGCATCCATCATGTAATACAGTGTCTAGATCTCTTCCAAATCTGCTTGCTTTCCCCTCGATTCTCTGCTTTCATCATTAAAGTCCCTCCTTTTGGGGGTGTGTTTCTCATTCAAGTTTACTTACTCATAGGTAAATAACCTGTTTTCCACTGTTCCACTCAGAAATGGATATAAAACTCCAGGTGTTATCTGACCAAATCACTCATATGTGGGACTATGATCTCTCCAGCATCACTTCCAGCTTTCTGTCTTTCACAAATTCCTAAGTGTACCTACCATACTGTAATTTAAGTAATCTATGAAAATACTAAACAAATAGGGTCAAGTACAAAAGACCACGTTTTGCCTTAAGAGGATTCTCTCCAGGTTAATATCAATCAACAAATATGCTTTTGTTGTGTAGCTGCTCCTCAAATATGAATTCACCTTTCTAATGTAATTGTCTAACTCACATTTCTGTCTTCCTCACAAAAAAATTTATTAGAGAATCTACCAAATGCCTTGAAATAAAGATATACCTGTTAGCCTAGTAATCCTATCGAAATAAGGGAATTAGATTAGATTCCTGCCATTTTTAATTATAAGTGTACATTAAATGCCCTATATACCATTTATTAAAAATCTCATTCATCTTTTCCCTTTTCATAATTTAAGTTGAGCCTGTAAGTCCTACCTATTCTTTTCTCATTGCTAATTAATAAAGCAAAAATGATTGGTCTTAAAACATATAAAAACATTTTTTGCTGCTAATAAAAGGAATTTACAAGATATGAACATTCTCTTTTCTCCTACAGCTCCCAAAAGAAAGCTGATGCAATTCTGATCATAAAACTCCTTGCAAACGTTATGTTGAATACAGACATTTACAAGGTACATATATTCCAGAGATTATTGCTATCTCTTGTTAAAGTACCCTTTAACTTCTGCGAATCTGAATTATAAATGGCTGACTTACTAAATAATTTATTGCCAATATTGCCAAGGTAATATTTAAATGGACATGTTCTGGAAGATGTTAAAAAACAGTAAGAATTCTTTATTATTTCTCAAAAGAGGATCACTGACATTTCCCTCCTCCCACTCACACAAGGTAGAGGAAACCCTACGATGCTGCTAGATTTCCTTCTGCACCGTTTCAGATTCTGTGCTTCAGCTAAGAAACCATTCTTGGTAATTTATTCTCCTAGTAATTGCTTTCTTATCTAAATATTCAAAGGCCATCCATTTACTGAAACAGTAAAGCAGGCCTCTGTTCTGACTTCTCAGCCTTTGCTACCTCTCTTCCGATAGTGCATTTTCCAGGGAGTCCCCCTCCCAGGTCTCAAATGCAGTTTGGGTGGGATAGTTCCAGGAAACGCAGATAGACCTGGAAACACAGTCTTAAGAGTCACATACTCTGGTCCACAGTGATTGGCTTGGGGACATGTGACCTAAGCCAAGCCATTCCTAGCCACTGAGACTCAATCTCATGGCTTTTGTTGAAACTGTTGAGAAAGAAAAGCCCTCTTTTCTGGAGGAGTTGTGAAAAATAAGCCTAGAATTATTAATAACCATCTTGCCACCAAAGGAATGAGCCAGACTGAGAATGGATCTAACACAGAAAAACAGAGCTGAAAGATGAAGAAAATGAGGACTAATGTAGGACACTGAGTAACACCCTGGGTACAGCTGGGCCTGAACCAATTACGGACTTTCAGTTATGAGGGCCAGCAAACTCCTGTCTGCTTTTCCCTAAGTTAGTTTGAGATAGGATCCCATTACTTGAAATGAACATAAATGTCTCCAAGACACTGTTAAGAAGAAAAAAGTAAGTTGTGAACTTGCACTTATACATAAAAGAAATAGACAACATTACATGCTCTATATACCATTATAAAAACCTTACTGCATTTTTTTTTCATAATTTAGGTTTAAACCTCTAAGCCCTGCCTTTTCTTTTTTTGGTGTTAACTAATAGAATACAAATCTCCTTTTCTGTGGATATTTATGTGAAAGCATAGAAAAAGATCTAGAAGGCAACAGGCCAAAACACAGAGGCTGAGGTTCTGGAGGCAAGGGAGGGAATCACAGCAGAGTGGTGGCAAGAATGGCAGCTTCATCTGTAAAGTTTCGGTTTTTATTTTTAAGGAAACTGTTGTGTGTACTAGTTGTGTAATTTTTTTAAAAGAATGTGTTCTTCAAAGGAAGGTTTACTATTTTGTACCTTTCACCTCATACCACTGACTATTTTATTTTTCCATTTACTGACATGTATTAAACCTCATCTGACAGCACAGTGGAAGGAGGAGATGAGCAAATATAAGTTAAAAAGAAATAAAATGTTTCTTTATTTTTATTTTTAAATTATTTCTAAAATAAGGGCTTCTGAAAATTAGTGTTCCTGCTGTGGTAACTACTCTTGGGAAACACCAATGAAGTGATACTTACTTTACTGTCTGAGAGATGCTCATCACCACCATCTTCATCCAAACAGACCAAATCACCCTCCACCACTCTGGATCCATAGGTTGCCAGTCTGTAAGATGCTGCCTCATTCCAAACTTTGCTACTATACGCATGAAGGTAGAAAATGCGCATAGAATGGGGAAAAGAGAACCACGCCTGGATGCAACCCTCCTCGGTCACGCCAAAGCGATGCAACGACTCCAACAATGCTCTCTCTCGAACTTTAAATTCGGGCATCACTGAAAGCGTGCCTTTAGCATCCTCTGCAATAAAGAGAAAGTCAGTTAGTCAAGCAGTTTTGTTTAAAGGCCAATTACAAAGACCTTTATTATGCTCTCTAAATGAGAGTCAATGAACTGTGCTATCTTCTGCACCTGAATATGGAGATATTCAGTGCCAACTAAAAACCTAGCTACACTTGAATTTTTTTATTCTCACCCTAGGACTTTTTTTTTCCATTTTTTTTTAACAATTGGGGGAGAGAAGCATAGATTTGTTGCCTCCTGTACGTCCCTGGACCAGGGATCGAACCTGTAATCTTTCAGTTATTGGACAACGCTCCAAGCAAATGAGCCACACCAGCCAGGGCAAGGTTTTTTGTTTTTGTTTTTAATAATCATTAATCATATGATCCATTCACTTTCCCTGCTTTAAAAACAAAATAACAAAAGCAGATTAGCAATTCCTACTTCAGAATGAAGATAAACTAATTTATAGTTATTTAGAGAAGTTCAAAAAAGGGCATTAAATAACCCTCTGAGCCTAGAGATTTTAAAAGAGCTATTATGAACTTTCACACAGAACTTTATGAATAAGAAAGGGTTGATATCTGGATCCCTCCAGTATACTATTAGGTCTTGCTGGTGAGATGCTTTTTAAAATTAGGGACTCTACTGTAAAAATGCTGATTCAGGTAGGGCCTTGGAATGGGTATTTTAACTGTATCAGGTTTCTTACGAACATTAAAGTTTAAAAATCATTGTCATAAGGAAATTATCTTCTCGGGACTCTATAACAGAGACAAACAAGTAAGTCACTTTGAATTTTCTTTAGCATTACTTAGATTACCTATAACAATTTGAAATGCTCATATTATTTATAGACTGTGATGTGGCATAAAAATATTTCTCTCCTATGAATAATTATGTATATATAATATGGACATAACTTAATGGATATTTTTGAAAACTGATGTCTTTTTCAATGTAAGTGAATTCAGTATGCACATATACACAGACCACATATTTGAATGAATTTAAAATACTATGGATGCTGTTATTATTATTTAAATACAAGTAATATTTATTCAGTATTTAGTATGTGCCAGGTACTATTTTAAGAACATTACATGTTACCTTATTTATTTAAATCTCTTAACAGTCTTTTAGGTACCATTATTAGCTTCAATTCACAGATGAAGAAACTAAAACAATGAGTCTAAATCATTTGCACAAGCCCGTATAGTTGGGAAGTACTGAAGCTGAGAGTTACATCCACTCATAACCAGATTTCTTCAGTGTTTCCTATTAAGCACGCTGCATGTATTGCTTCATATTAAGCCAGAGTTTTCAAAATCAGCAGTCAAGGCTGAATGGCAACTAGACCAAAACAATGCACAAAGTATCAGATATAACAAATGTTCTTTTATTAACTTTATTTTTTTTCCTCTCCTTGAGTTGTAGTGAATTATCCTTCCATCAGTACCACTTTAGAACTCGGAACTCCTACCTCCTCAGAGGATTCAGACCAAGAAAAACTAAGCTGCGATCTCTCCCCCTACCCTCCCTTCTAGCAAGATTTAGAACAGACAAAAGTCCTTAAGATCAGCCAAAAATGGAGCACCTAGGGCATACTCCATTGTATGCTCCTAGGGCATGAAATAAAATGATTAAACATACAATATATTACAATCTATTTCTTATTCACATTTATGTTGCAATGAATGCCCTCCTGCTGATATTATGTACCTTCATAGCTATGTATGGAGTAAAGAAACTTAAATACCAGTTTGAAGAAAATATTTCTTTGCTCTATTCACAGGATCATCTAGATCTTCTGGTGTAAGAAATAATTTTACAGCCTTCACCTTTAAAAATCAAGCAAGCAAACATATGTTAAATAAAAATTACAAATTACTTACTTTTTTATAATGCCTCTTAAAGGAATAGATATTTAACAAATGATATTTGATGCTTCAATGTTATTTTTAAGCTTCCAAAAATTAAACAATAAATGTTAAATTTAGAAGTAAACTTCTGTACAGGGCAATCTTATGTACAGGTTTAAACATTACGGACAAGAAAAAGTGCTCTCCCATACATTCCATAGTTCTTCTTCAGTCATTCTGTACTCTGCCACAGAGGTATTGTTACAAGTGTGAAGTGATGACACAAAACTCAGACTTGACCAACACACACAACAAAAACAGGGAAGGAAACAAGCGTAAGGGAATGGCAAGCCACCAATTTCACTCATGTTCTCAAGTCTCAGAATTCTTTGGTCTTAAAATAATTGTCAATATCTTTTTTTAAAATTGTCAACTTTTTATGTACATATTTTAAGATTTTATTTATCTATTTTTAGAGAGAAGGGAAGGGAGGGAGAAAGAGAGGGAGAAAAACATGGATGTGTGAGGGAAACATCAATCAGTTGCTTCTTACACGCAACCAATTTGTAGGGTATGAGATTCCTCTAAATCCTCTATTCAGTTCACTAAGAATTTGGTGAGTGTTGGTCAATTCTCCATTAAGTCTCAACAGTACTGGATATTGCATACAGCATGCTTTCTTATAATGTGATACCAAGAATATAGTAACTGCTCAATATATGTTCAATGATGTAGTACACGGTGCATGCATGTGTGGTATACATGTGTATAAATGCTGGGTTAAGAAAGCAAGGAGTTGGCTTATATGTAAGTACAACTGAGAAAACAGGAAAGATCTTATTTAAAAAAAAAATACATACCACTTCATTCTTCAGCAAAGCCAATCCAATTTGATCTGTGTGAACTTTCTTTCCCATACCAAATCTCTGTGGCCCATAGTAATTCACAAACCCTTTATTCTATAAATAGCAAAAAAAATTAATAATGAAAAGTATATTGTTATGGACTATATGCCTATGTCCCCTCAAAGTTCTTATGTTGAAATCCTACCCCCCAGTGTGACGGTGGGGATTTGGGGAGACAGCTAATTAGGTCATGAGCACAGAGCCCTCATGAGTAGGATTAATGCCACTGTAAGAAAAGACCGTGGAGCTGGGTTACTCTTCTTTCTGTCGTGTGAGGATACAATGAGAAAACCACGCTGGCAGCCTGATCTCAGGTCCCCAGCTTCCAGAGCTATGAGAAATAATTTTCTGTTGTTTAAAAGTCACCCAGTCCATGGTTCTTTGTTACTGCCCTGAACTGAGACAAATTAATACAATCATTGCCTTAGAATATGTAATCTAAGAGATCTAAGAATCTAAGAGTCTTCCTCTTCATATTTATTTTAATAAAAGAACCCTATAATCAACACAATAAATGTGGGAACCAAATGGTCTAAGAAACGCTATACAGCTAAAGAATAGAAAGGACAAGAATGATTGATTGAAAGTTAGAAAATAAGATGAGTGAAAAAGCTTTAAAAATGTCAGCTCTCATTCACATTATTGAGGGGTTTCCTGGGATGTGGAACTTTTGGTGCTAAAATGGGGAATGTTCTGGAACAACTGGAATGAATTGGTTACCTAGTATTGGATCTGATTTAGAGACTCTTCTGCTGTCTGACATGCTTGGAATTTATTTTCAAACCCAGCAAGTCCTGGCTCCTTTATACGCAGAGTTCAATTTTCAGTTATTTCAGTTTCTGAAAGCCTGGGCCAAGACAAGGGCATGGCATCACTTCAGCAAGATCAGAAAATTGTAGCTCACTACTGTGTCCACTTAAAAACACTGGGCAGTAGTTAAATATGTTCTCACAAACAAAACACTGAGACCAGATGGTTTCTTGAAAGATATGAATCTTCCATACTCCCTTTATTTATTCATTCAACAATTGTCATTGAGCACCAACTCCAGGACTGTTAAATAAAAGATGCTACGATAATTTGTTATCAGCATGGTACAAAAGGCACCCTTACCTTATGCCATTCACAAAAAATAACTGCAGATAAAATACGTACTCCCTGTATTAAATCTCATAGTTAGTATTTTAATTTTTCAAACTTGAAAAAGATAACATCAATAATATACTAGAATAGCCAAAAGAATTTTAATTACCCCTTCTAATTACTTAGGTTGCAAATAACAAGGTTTATAGCAATCAACAACATAACCTTCTAAAACAAAACTTCAAAGACTTCTTCAGGGCTTCTTAAATCCCTTCCCTTATCAGGAGAACTGAAGGAAAGTTAGCTAGCCCTAAGATCATTCCAAATGGGGATTTTAGAATGATCAGTTGTATATCCATAACTACCAAATGAAAGGCAGGCAATAAACGCTATCAGAGTTCAGAGAAACCCCCTCTTTTGGTGTTCTGAGCACCTGATTTTAATGTGGAAAGAGGGTTCCCACCCAACAAGCAACTCTCTGACATCAGCTGTGTGTCCTACAATTCAACTCCATTTTGACCCTATCTACCCAGAGATAGCATCAGTTTCTACAGATTAAGCATTGCCTCACCCCCTCCACCTTCAGACACCAGGTCAGCCACAACCCCAGGCTGCACATGTGCTTCTGACGACCTGCTATAGGCTGATGGCCACAATGAACACTCTTGGACTTCAGACACAGGCCGAAGGTCCAGGTTGTTACATGCATTTCTGACCAACTTGCTTTAAATTAGAGGATCCCCAGACCCCTTGCTTGGGTTCGATTAATTTGCTAGAGAGGCTAAAGAACTCAGAGAAACAATTTACTTACCACATCACCAATGCATTATAAACTCAGAGCTATGTAACTCAGGAAGAGCCAGATGAAGACATGCATAGAACAAAGTAAGTGGGAAGGGGTGCAGGGTTACTGTGCCCTCTCCAGGTACATCGATCTCCCTGCATCTCCAGCCCGAGATTCACCAACCCATAAACTCTCCAAACAAACCTTGTCCTTTTGGGGTTTTATGGAGGTTTCGTTACAGAGGCATAACTGATTAAATAGTTGGCCACTGGCAATTGATTCAACCTTTAGCCCCTCATCCCTCCTTACTCCTAGTTCAGTGGGTCGTACTAAAAGTTACAACCCTGTAATCACAAGGTTGGCCCCACTGGCAACCAGTCCATATACTTAGGTGCTTTCCGAAAGTCTCCTAATTATAACAAAAGACAACTCTATCACCCTCAACACTCAGGAAGTTCCCAGTGTTTGAGGAGCTGTGAGCCAAGAACTATAGATGAAGACCAAATATATGACAAATATGTTTGGACATATGATGACCAAATATATATTTCTTATGAATCATAATATTGTATCCCCTCCTTTTTGTAAGAAATATTTTAATAACAGTTTTCAGGGGAAATAAATAATTTTAAGTAGATCTAGAAAAAAGGAAAAAAAAAAACCTTACATAGAGTGTATAATCAGAGAACTCCTATATATATGTGAAAGTGCTGGATTTAAAATCTTTAATTGGAAGGTATTTTCCTGACTATATGGCAAAATATTAGTTAAAAAACAGTTTTCATTTGTTTTCCTAGAGGGGAGGCATAAAATAATATAAAAAGTCTTTGTGCTCAGTAACTTATCAGTGTTTCTCAATGTTGGCTACAGAGTAGAATCACTGAGGGAGCTTTTTAAAAATACTGATGCCCCAATGCATCCCCCCGTGTTCTCATTTAGTTGGTTTGGGAGTAGAGACTGACTGTTGAGAATTTTCAAAGCCCCACAGGTTGAGAATTACTGGTCTAAATCAGGAGTTGGCAAACTACTAACAAGTCAAATCTGAGCCAACACCTGTTTTTTAAATAAAGCTTTATTGGAACACGACCACATTCATTCATTTACGTACTGCCTGTGGCTTCTTCCACATAATAGCAATACAGTATTTGCAACAGAGACCATATGGCTACAAAGCCGAAAATATTTATTATCTGGCCCTTTATAGAAAAAAATAGCTGATCCATAGTCTAGTTGGTCAGACTGAAAGTTATGGTTGTGTAAGTATATTTAAATGCCTAGCAAATGTCATTTAAAAATGTATTTTAAGTAGTTTTTACTGTAAAACATAATACAATGTATATGATTTGCCATTTGTATATATTAAAACAAAACTCAAAATCAGATTGAAAAAAATATTGTGCATAATTCTAAAAATTTACCAAATTACCAATGATTTCTGGAAAGAATTACTCAACAAAGTTTAAAAAAATTAATCCATTTCTTTAAAATATCACTCTATATGCAGACACTAAAAAAATGCTTACACAGATTATTTTCCCCCCATCTCTTGAAAACTCTATACATTTCATTTTTTTAATTACATTAAAGTTGTACGGATTTTTTCAATACAAAAGTGTACTAAAAAGGAAATGTAAAAATAAGCCAAATGGCCCAACTTATCATTTAAAAAAAAAATTATACATGCAAATAAAAAGAAAAAGTTTCCCTTCTTACCCCAATGTACTGTATTCTGCCATGTATAATTCATACCCATGTTTTTGGCCCAGACTTTCAGAAAAAAAACCTTTCATTTTAATTTTTTAATTCAATTATTTATTTGTTTATATTTAGATACTTGTTTTTTGTATTATAAAGGAATTTTAGCATTTATTTTTGAACCTATTATGGTACAAGAAACTTTATGGAACAAATAATTACAAAACACAAGAACAGATACAAGGTATTTTAGGTACTACCCAACTATAATGCGCATCCCTCAAAAATTTGGGCAAAAAGTGTGCATTATACACAGCAAAATATGAAATAGAGGGACTGTAGCTTATAAAGATTTTCCCATAATACTCTTAAAATTGAGTTTTCTTACCTTAACACTTTCTATTGCTTCCAAAATTCTCTCTCTCAGGTTTACAGAATCATTTATTTGGTTTTTCAAATTTCTGATGACAATATCAAAGTGGTTTCCTTTGAGCTGACCTAGTCTAAGGGAATCATCTACAGACCGAATATTAAACACACTCATTCTTTTCTTTTCAATTTCTTTTTCTATATTTTTCAACCTGTAAATGATAAATCATATAGAATCAGTTAAACCTTATATTCCAAAAATTATTTTAAGTTTTAAATGACAGTTGCCAGGTAATCACATAGCACAATACTAAAACCAAAAAAATTTTGGATCTTCCAAAGTTAGTGTTATTTCAACAAATGTGCACAGAACCCAATATTATCAGATTATATGAACCAGTTATTTTAAGAACTGGAACACATATTCGTAATGTCATCACTCAGTCTCTGTAGGCCTTTTGACTTGGTAGTTCAAGTGATACAATTTCTTAATTGTCCTTTTACTCTTCCTATCCTTAAATTTTGTTCCTTTCTTTCTCAGTCTCTCTTTCTGACCATTTAGCTTACTGCCCCTCCAAATATATCTTCAGATTTTCAGCACAGGCTAAAATTTACTATCACCTGATGGGCAATTAAAATCCCATACCCACAAGCCAAAGCACAAAATTCTCTCCTAAGAACCAATGAAATTTGTCTTTCCTAGTGAAAAACTAGCTTTTAGCATCTAAATATCTTTTAACACCTAAAGTCCTTCTCCTTACCTATACTGCACTTTTGACCATAAAGACAAAAATCATATCCTTTTTTTGGTCCCTCATATTAGAGCTTAGAAGCTTTTACTTGCAAATAGTGGATAGTTAAACATCTTATGACTAAGGATAAATGTCAATATTACATTAAATTAGTCCTGGCTGATGTGGCTCAGTGGATTGAGCGCTGGCCTGTGAAACAAAGGGTCACTGGTTCGATTCCCAGTCAAGGCACATGCCTGGGTTTCGGGCAGAGTCCCCAGTGGGAAGTGTGTGAGAGGCAACCACACATTGATGTTTCTCTCCCTTTCTTTCTCCTTCCCTTCCCCTCTCTCTAAAAATAAATAAATAAAGCCTTTAAAAAATATTACATCAAATTGGGCTCAATTTTGAGCCAATGATTCAACTTTTTGAAAAATATCTATAGGATAAAAAAAATTGGAAAAAAAAAGAAAAATATCTATAGGGCACAGGTTTCAGTACAATAACATTAATTGCAGTATTGTTTACAGTGAAATATTGAAACAAATTTCTATATCCAGAACTAGAGGGGATGTTAAACAAATTAGCCTAAATAATGGAAATAACTTTGAAATATTTCATGACATAAGCTTTCTTAAAATAATCTTATTTTACTTTTATAAGTAAAATATAAGGTGCATATACAATATGATTTTCACATATATAAAAAAGTCTTTGTACAGTCAATGTGCATTTGCAATATAGTTTCTGAAAAAATTATGGAAGGAAGTACATCAAAATGTTATTGTGGATCTTTCTAAGTAGTGGAATTATTAGTGACTTTAATTTCTTTTTTACACAGTACTTTTTTCTAATTTCTAAATCTATAATGAATTTGTATTTCTTTTACAATTATAAAAAATACTTTTGAAAATTGATTAAGCTGAAGGGAGGCTAAAGTTGAGTACTTTACTTTCTATTTAACAAAGATTTATTTTAAATATAAGGAAGCATAAAAATAAAAGTATAAAAGCATTATAGTAATTAGAAAAAAAAGATTTGTAAGACAGTCCTGAATATAAATGCATATCTGAATATAAAATAGGATGTTTAGAAACAATTTTGATAATTTAAAATCAGCCACTTCTCAAAGTTTCTATGCTAAATCCACCTATATTTGCAATGTAAATTTAAGTCAGTTTTCAATTGCATAGAAGATAATTATATTATCAACATAGAATGTGCTGCTTGGTAAGCCTGTACCCAACAAATTAATATTAGTGAGGTTAATATGCTTTAAGTATTATTCTGAGCTTCATATTATATTTACTTATCTAACGCAGCAAGAAAGAAAAGTTGTCTCTTATCAAGTAATGTCTCATTACCTCTCTGGAGTCACTTTTCTGACGACCATTGCTTGATAGGTGATGGCCTTCTTGTCTTTAAGGCCTGCATAACTAAAATCTGAAGGAATCACACCAAGTTTGACAGCTAAAAATCCAACTGCTTCAAACATTTCTAGATTCTCTTTTCGCAGGGTGAAGGCTGAAACAAAAATTATCCCAGGTTACAAAAAAAAACAGCCACCATACACCAAGTACATTCTTAGCAGACGAACAGATTAATATAATGAACCAAACTATTAATTTAAATAAGGATATTTTTTAATCAAAATACAAAATCATAGATTTTAGCTGTCATTTTAAAAATGTTAATTGGCTCATTAAAAGTCAATTACAAAGAAACAAGCAAAATATAACCAAAGACGCTGAAATAGAGAACAGACTGACAGAGTTCAGAGGGAAGAAGAGAGGGTATTTCAGGGGAATTTCAGGGGAAAAGGGGAAGGGTATACAGGAACAAGTATAAAGGACACATGGATAAAAACTAGGGGTGGGAAGAAATGGGAGGGAGGAGGGGAGGGCTGGGTAGGTGGGTTGGGATGGGAGTAAAAGATAGAAAATTGTACTGCAACAACAATTAAAATAAAATTTAAAAAATAAAATAAAAATAAGAAAACACACACACACACACACAAAGTCAATTAACATTGGAGAAAAAATGAGAGTCAATTAGAGAAAAAAACCTAAATTCCTTAATTTGGCCTTCAGATCAGGCCCAATCTTTTCAGTCCCACATATGCCCTTTTAGTCATATATCCTATAACTTTGACACAGGGAATTTCTCATAATCCTTGGATGGACTAGAGACTTCCAGTTTTACACTTCTGCACATCTGAGTCTCTAAAATATGTGTCCCTTCCATTTTATTTGCCATACTTCTACTAGTTCTTCACAATCCAACACCACCAGCAGTCTTCCCTCAAATTCTTTCTAGGTTCCCAAGGCTGAATGCTCCCAAAGCAGGGATCATGTTTGTTTTATTGACTGCTATACACTCAGCCTAACACATAGTAACTATTCAAATATTTGTTGAATCAATGAGTAAATGAACTCCACAAGGAACTGATTGCTTTATCTTGCATGTCTCCATATATTACACTTAACACTCGGTATTACAATTTATATCTTTGCAGTGTGTCCACCCCACAGACTGGGAGTTCCAGGCCAACAAGCCAGTGAATAAAACATTGTTTGCTTCACAGTAGATGTTTAAAACATCTGTCGGATGACAGGGTCGGAGTGAGATTGTGGAGGTGGGGAGGAGGACCAAGCCCACAAAAACAAAAAGCAAAAAGCAAAAAAAACCACAATGCATTGACCTATATAACCTTCCAGAGAGTTACAAAACACTGAAATTCTCAGTTCACCATATTTACATATAAGACACTTCAGCAGCTTCAAGGGCTTCTCTCTGAGAGCTCTAAGAAAAATGAATGTTAAATATAAACATGACCCAGAAAGTATAAAGATGTAAAATGTATGTATATATGTACCTATCCATGAATACAGGGTGTGGCAAAAATCAAGGGCATTCAGAAGGATAAGGTATAATAGAACTATATGACAGGCTTAAAGTTTACTCTATACCTCCTTTAAGAAAACTCAAAATGAATCCTCAAGTGTAGCTGCAAGTTACTTCATACCTGCTAAAGCAAAGTTCGACACTCTATAAAAAAAGACAACAAAATTTGGACACTCAACAAGGAACTCACAATGCTTGACCTCAAAAAAACATTACTAGACATGCAAAGTAGCACAAAAATATGACCCATACTTAAATAAAAGACAGTCAATAAAAATATTCCCAGAATTGACAAAAATGGAATTAGCACAAATATTTTTAAAGACCTATTAGAAACAGGACCAAAGATTACAAGAAAACATGAACATATAAGAAATTGAAGACCTAAGGAAAAAACAAATGAAATTTCCAGAGCTGAGAAATACAGTATCTAAAATAAAAATTACATTTGATGCTTAAATCTTTCGTAAAACTCCTTCAAAAATGTGTTCTAGGAAAACAGTATGGCATTGGCTCAATTAAACATAGAACTGCCATTTGATTCAGCAATTCCACTTCTGGGTATACACCAAAACAAAACAGAACAGAACAAAACTGAAAACATGGACTTGAACATCTATTTTTATGGCCAGGTTCATAGCATCTAAAAGACAGAAGCAACCCATGTCCATTGGTAGATGAATGGATAAAGCAAATGGGACATATAAATGCAATGGAAGATTACTCAACTTAAAAAAAAATATTTAGCACATGCATAACACAGATGAACTTTGAAGACTGTAAGTGAAACAAGCCAATCATAATAGGACAAATATTATATGATTCTGCTTACAGGAGATAACTGAAGTATTCAAATTCATACAGACAGAAGCAGAATGGTGGTTGCCAGGGGCTGGGGTAGAGGGCAATGGGGAGTTATCGCATAATGGGAACAAAGTGCCAATTAGAAAAGATGAAAAAGTTTTGAAGTTAGATGGTGGTGATGGTTGTAGAGGAATGTGAAGGTACTTAATGCCACTTAAGGTACACTTAAAACTGGTTAAAGTGGTAAATTATATGTTCTACATATTTTATAACAGTTTTTAAAAAGTGTTCTATTTTTTTTATGAGTCTACTTATTAAGGAATTTTTTTTTATTATGTGAGCTATTTTTGTTGTTACAAAAGGCTGGCCTAAGCAAAATTTGGGCTAGGCCAAGTTTATGTCTTTTTCTTTGTTCTTAGACTTGTAGGTATACTGGCATCTTCATACACTCCTCTGGTGAACCATCAACTCCTCCCTTCAACAAATCCCCCCAGTTATTCATAGTTTTAATAAAAACTAATGTAGGCTAAAGGTAAAAAGTTTCCACAATTTTTTAGTTCATTTACTCAAATTGACACTTTTAGAATATTAAGTAGTATAAAATCTAGTTATAGATGCTTAAATCACTATAAGCAATTCTTCCCCCTACATGTAAAGCTAGTTTTGTTTTTCCTTCTAAATGGATTTATCTGTTGACTTTTATCACATGCATCATGTGTCAAGTCCTATACTAGCAGCTTTCATGAAAAAGATAAGTCACACAGCCAGATGGAAATATGCCAACATTTGAGTAACTACCAAGTACCAAAGATTTTCAGTAACTATTTCCTCTAATCCTTAGCCTATCATTCACTTTACTATTATTACCCCATTTTTAAAGTACAACCAAAAGTTATGAATTGTTAAGTAACTTGCCCATGGTATTATTCTCTCCATTTTTTTTTTACTTTGTTTACTTTGTAGGAACTAAGTCTTACAGATATTAACAGGTTCATAAATCTTTTTCTGAACTAAAGTCATAATGTAAAATAAAACCAACACAGCTCCAAGGTCCAAACTCTGAGGTCTCTGAAATCTCTTTTAAGAAGTTCTGGTAATTACATTGCATGCTAACACTTGAGAACCTCTTCTCTAAAAGACTGACAGAGCCAAAGGAAGGAGTTCCCTGTAAGTTTTCAGAACAGGGAGTTTCAACTGTTGCAGAATACAAGGTATTCTCTTCACTTTCCCAAGCATAGCAGACATATTCTGCTTATCTCCAAATAGTTCATTTTAATTAACTTTCAAAATATGATATCAAGATTTACCTCCAAAAAATATAAACACAAAATAACTGCTTCAACCTTACATATCTGTAACTGTTAACTATAAATGTCTGTGTTAACCATGCTGTCACCAATAAGGTTAATTTTTACAATCAGTGTAATTTGAAAGTCTTTATCATCCATTAAAAAAGACCCATATATTTGTTCCAATATCCCTCTGGACAAGCCTGTTCATGTGAATTATTCAGCTTTCACTGATTTTTCACTGTGTCACAATTTTAACTAAGTTTACCAAAGAAAATGGTGATGATTTATTAAATTACCTGTATATATAACTTTTCTTTCCTGGCATTCAACAGACCTCTTCCTGTGCTTGTGTGCTTTTTCACGAAATCTTACTGTTATCACTGTATTTGGATTACCAGCATTGTAATTAGCTTCAGAAAAAGATTTGGTCTCCACAAGATTTCCAAACTTTCTGTTCACAAAATGGTGTACAGCTTTTCTGTGGTCTTTGCTTGTATCAGGCTTAAAGGTAAATTTGGAATTTTCTTTCTTTGCATCCAAGTATTTAAAAAACTCAAATGCTTCTTCTTCAGACACCAAGTGACAGAGTTCTTTATACTCAAGATTTGGTTTTACAACAATTTCAGTGTTTTTTCCTACAGTTATTAAAAAAGGAAATTTCTGCCGAATAGCACTATGCAAAATAGCCCTCTGTTTTTTGTCAAGGATTCTGCCTAGAGAGAATTCAGGAGATGGTCCACTTAGCTCACTTTTAGAATTCCATTTCTCTTTTATATCACAGGCAAACTGGTTCAGTAATTCATTAGTTTTCTCATTTAACAAAGAGCCTAATGCATAAACTTTTTCTTCTTCATCTGTGGAAATTCCATCACTGATAGTATCTTCCTTTTCTGAACCAGACTGACGATTTTGGTCATCATCAGAGTACTGGACCAAAGTACTGACTTTCTCGTTGCTTTCCTCTTCAAAGGATAAATTTTGAAAATCTATTTTTGTTTTTTTGGCAAAATTATTTGGCTCGGGTAGGACTTTACTACTCTTGTAAATGGATTCATCAATGGCTTTATTAACTAACTGTCCCTGTTCATCAATCTCAATAACAACAAAGTCATTTGGTGAACTTTTTATAGTGCCATGAAATCCAACATGATCAGTAATGAAACAGAAAGAACTAAACCTTATTTGAAAATCTGGATCCTCTTCCATTCTTAAATAGCAATGCCTACAAAAGAAACAAAAAGGCAGTCAGTTAGTTACCACAAAGAGAAGTTGTGGATAACTTCTCCCCCCCAAAAAATGTTTGCAGAATTTATTTAATTCTCTTCCTCACTTTTGTCCATGACGGCAAGAAACTAGTCTGCTTTATTCACTGACTAGTTCATATTTAGAACACTGTCAAGCACATAGTAGGCAAGCAATCAATAGTGACTGTTGAATAAGTGAAACAACTAGTACAAAATAAGAGCTGTAAGAGTGAAGAGGAAGAAGAGATCACTTCTGCTTATGGTGAATCAGTAAAAGTGTAATGCAACAAGTGGCCTTCTAAGTCCTCAAAATTGTTCAGCAATAGAAATGAGGTCAAGTCATATCACACGTACAAAATATGCAATGTGTTAGAGAAAGCTGAACAGAGACTCGGCAGTAGGAGAAAACGTTTTCTAGTACAGCTCTGGAACATAGAGCTGGATTAGTAACAAACTATATAAGTCACTTAGTGCCTCGTCAAGGACTTAGAATGCATTGACGGGTCAGTGGATGACCACTGGAGGAAAAGGCACAGTCCAAAAAGCTGTTTTAGTAAGATGACTGACGGCACTGGGCAAGATAAATGATGAAGAGTTAAAGGAGTTGAAAAACAACGTAATCAAGAGCATGGTTGTGGAACTGGCCTTAAAAAAGAATATTACCCTTTGCCCAATAAAAGGGAAAAAGATAAGAAGGCATTCTAAGCTAGAAGAACTGGGGGAGAATTACCAAGAGAATTACAACAAAGCATTAGTAAAATAGTGGATCCGAGCTGGAAGAGAGCCGAGGAGCCCACGTGCAGTGTTCCTTAGCAACAGTTACGCTGAAGAGGGTGCAGGGTGGACAGAGGGAGGGTAGTTTGACACAAGGTAGGGGAATTGCTGGTAGAGGGCAGATTCTGGACAGATGTTAAAAATGGAGGAAGGTTGCGCCTTTTCCCTCATGCTCTTACTTCACTAGTCATCAAAGGTCTGCGGGGCTCACTCCTACTTTCTGCTTATTTCACCAGGCCACGGACCTAAAGCCTGCGGCTGCGTGGCCTTCAGGGGCGTCCAAGAGTACCCCCCGACACCGCCAGCATCTCTACTTTCTTCTACCTCCCCCACAGCCGCCCGTGCTAAGGCGCGATATTAGCCCGCGTCGTCTCCGCTTGCAAGTGAAGCATTGGGGCCCTGATGCCAATCACTGCACCGCCCCGCACACACGCCCCGGATCGAGCCAGAAGCTCGATCCGGTCCACCTCGCGTCCAGGTGAAGGCGCTCCCCCGCACAGCGCTGTGCGCATGCCGGAAGACCAAATATTTAGCCGCCGACACAAGGATATTAAAGGGACAGACTCCTAATTAAAGTAGCGCCTCACGCGAGAGCTGGAATTTCTCAGTGTTGAGCGGCCTGCTGGCTCTAAAAGGAAGGAGAGGGCGGGACCCAACGGGGCCCAGGGCGGAGCTTTAATGGTGGGGCCCGCCCCGCCCCACTCCTTCCCTTTGCACTGGTTCCTCCGTTGCTAGCTCAGCAGGGTGGGGTCTGGCCACCAGTTCCCGCGCTCAGGCAGGTAAGGGATTCCGACTGAGTGCGCCTCCTTCCCGGTAGGCTGTCAGAGCTCCGCGCCCCGGCCTGTTCCTCTGCCCAGGGGTTGTTGAGGGACCGTTTAGGAAGGACAATCGCTTCTTAGGTTCCAAGTGAGAAAAATTAGAGAGGAAGTAGGTTGGGTGGGCAGACCTTGCTCCAGAATTAACATATGGGTGGGTCTCCGGTGGGTCCCTAAAGATCGAAAGTGAGGCGCACCGGAGGAGGAACCTGGGGCATAGAAGGGAGTCCCCAGCCATTCCGTCGCTGAGCTGGACCTCGCTCCCAGCCCCTCAGTTCCCAGGCAATGTGTTCCGATCACTCGTTTACGAAATCGCTTAGCCTGAGAACCAGGAAGTAAGGCTAGCAGCGGGCAGAGACGCTGGTGATGTGGAAAGCATTGCGCCTCCGCAAGAGTCTAATTAGCTTGTTTCTCCGGCTTCCGAGCTTCCGGGAAATTAGAAAGTCGAGAGGGGTGGTAAGGAGCAGATACGTGCACTGTCAGATGGGAAAAGTGTACCCGACAGCCTGGACGCTACGCTTGGTAAAATGAGGCTGACACCATCTGAAAAGCTTAGCTGTCTTCTCAGACCTCTTATTTCCGCCCTTTCAGTAGACCCTCACCATCATTCTGAAAATTGAGCTTAAATACAACTCTGCACATTTCTTTTTTAAATATGTGAAATAAGAATAACTTTTGCCATAAAGTAATCATCACTACTTTTTTGATCACCTGTTATTGACAAGATTAGGCCCTCATTCCTTGATTTTAAATCTTATGCAACTCTTAGGTATTACCATCTCTGTTTTTCAGATGAAGAAACCAAGGTCCAATGAATTTAGTCACTGTTGGCTTGTGGAAAAGCTATATTGAAACCTGGGCCCATGCAACCTCAAAGTCCATCTTCCCTCCATCCCCTATACTGTCTTCCTCTGATCAGAGCACAGTCTTAATATTTTATTAATTCATTTGACAACAATGTTTTAATCCTATTTTGGCTACAGAACTCTGAGAATGTACACATGGGTGGGAAGGCATTGGGTTCTGCAAGCTGACACTGGTTTTAGTGTATGTCTCAATTGTCACTTGCGTTCTTGTTTGAGTTGTCTTGTTTGAAAATGTGAATGGTGTTTCTTTACAATGAGAATGAGTGGTATGAGAAACTACTCATGGAAGAATTTATTATTTGTAAGCAATATATCCCATTCCATTTCCATTAATCTTAAGTGCACTAAAGTAAAATCTTGAACACTTTCAAAAGAGGTGATGCTTTCAAAAAAATTTTCTGTACAAATAATTTATTTCCATTATTGATAATGGCAGAAAAGCAAATGAAAATAAAAATCACCTTCCAAAGATAACTACAGGTGGGCTTGGGACTGATTGGCCTTGGCCTTGGCGCTTGGGGCGCATGCTGTTGCCTAGGGTGCCTCTGGTTCTGTAGGGGTGTGTGGCACTCTGCTCCAGGGACTGGTGGGTCCCAATGTGGCTGGGCCATGCATGGATGGCTCTGCTCCTTCGGCGTGAGCTCACTGTCCTCCTCATCATCACCGCCGCACTCAGGTGCCAGGAACAGACACAGCTCACCTACTGGAGGGCCACCCTGAAGACCATCTGGACCAGAGTTCACAAGATAACACCTACCTAAACTCTGCTTTGGACCTCCTGGAAGGCAAGGATGAGCTCTGCCAAAATAAGTACATTGACCATGAAAGGGAACCCCCACTGCGAGGCCCACTCTTCCAGGGCTGCTGGGGGAACAGAGGGCCTGGAGTATAAGAGCAAGGTAGACCTTGACACTGTCCTCTGGCCATGAAAGTACCTAGACTGTTAGAATCTTGCCATTCTTGTCATTGAGCCACCTGGTTACAAGTCACACCTCTATTGTTAGAGTGTGAGATATAGCCTGAGTGTGTACTCTCTGCTCTTTTTTCATTGCTTCTGACGGTTTTTTGTTTTTGCTTGCTGTTGTACAAAATAGCCTAAGAACTTGTTGACACATGTGTCATAGGAATGGAGTGGAACACACTGATTTTAGCTCTATATTTTAGCACCTTAAGTAAGTCAGCTGAATATGCAAAACATACTGAAAATTTTAGGGTTATGATGGCTTAACTTTCTCAAGAATTGGAATTAGAAAAAAAAAGAAGTGGACTTCTGGTCAAGATGGAGGTATAGGTAGACATGCTTTACCTCCCTGCGCTACCATAGAAAGAATTACAACTAGATCTCAAAACAGATAACACCCAGAACCATCAGAAAATCCAGCTGTATGGAATTCTGACAACCAAGGAATTGAAGAAACCACATTCATCTAGACCAGCAGGAGGGGTGGAGAAGTGGAGATGGGGAAGGGGAGGAGACCCAGTGTGGCTCCAAGAGGTGGCAGTGGAAGGTCGGTTCCACATTCACTATGGTGGGTAGAAACTGGGAGGGGTACCTTGGGAGCAGCATTCCAGCCCTAGGCCAGACCACATAGCCCAGGGTTCTAGCACCAGGAAGATAACCCCCATTACTTCTGGCTGTTAAACCAGTGGGGGTTGGGACTGCAGAGAAACTGCTGGGGTTTCAGGAGACTCCATTTAAAGGGCCCACAGAATCTTAAAGCCTATGTAATCCCACCCACACTGGGATTCACCACCAGGGCAACAGCTGGGACAGCACCAGTCACATACAGGACGTAGGTAAAGTGACTGGAAATGGTGGACAAGTGCTGGGCAAACCTACAGAAGCCAGGCAGTGGCATTGTCCTTTCTCTGAGCCCTCCCCTCAACACAGAGCCACAGACTGGTGAAGCAGATTACTCTGCCCTGGCTATCACTTAGGGCTCCACCACACACTATTTACAAGTGCCTTTTCTAGAATAGGTTACTACTAAGACGGGGAGTCAAAGCAGCTCTACCTAATACACAGAAACACAGGGAGGCTGCCAAATTGAGGAGATGAAGAAGTTTGGCTCAAATGAAAGAACTGAACAAAACCCCAAAAAGAACTAAAGGAAATAGAGATAACCACCTATCAGATGCAGAGTTCAAAACACTGGTGCTCTGGATGCTGAAAGAAATAATTGATTATGTCAACAATGTAAAGGAAGAAATGAAGGTTACACTAAGTGAAATAAAGAAAAATCTACAGGGAGCCATCAGTGGAGGGGAGGAAGCTGGGATTCAAATCAGTAATTTGGAACATACAGAAGAAATAAGCCTTCAACCAGAACAGCAAGAAGAAAAAAGAATTAAAAAAAAAATGAGGATAGTATAAGGAACACCTGGGACATCTCCAGACGTATATGCATACGTATATGCATCTCCAGACCAACATGCATATCATAGGGATGCCAGAAGGAGAAGAGGAAGAGCAAGAAATTGAAAACTTATTTGAAAAAATAATGAAAGAAAACTTCCCTAATTGGCGAAGGAAATAGACGTACAACTCTAGGAAGCACAGAGTCCCAAACAAGTTGGACCCAAAGAGGGCCACACCAAAGCACATTATAATTAAAATTCCAAAGGTTAAAGATAAAGAGAGAACCTTAAAAGCAGCAAGAGAAGAGCAGAGAGTTATCTGCAAAGGAGTTCCCATCAGACTGTCAACTGATTTCTCAAAAGAAATCTTACAGGCAAGAAGGGGCTGGAAAGAAGTATTCAAAGTGATGAGAACCAAGGACCTACAACCAAGATTACTCTATCCAGCTAAGCTATCATTTAGAATATAGGGGCCTTGTAAAGTGCTTCCCAGACAAGGTAAAGCTAGAGGAGTTCATCATCACCAAGCCATTACTACATGAAATGTTAAAGGGGCTTATTTAAGCAAAAGAAGAAGATAAAAACTATGAACATTAAAATGGAAAAAATTCACAACTATCAACAACTGAATCTAAAAAAAAAACAAACTAAACAAACTGCCACAACAGGAACAGAATCATAGATATGGTGATCCTTTGGAGGGTTAACAGCTGGGGCAGGGAAGGGGGAGGTTGTGGGAAAAAGTGCAGGTGTTAAGAAGTATAATTGGTAGGTCCAAAATAGACAGAGGGACATTAAGAATAGTATGAGAAATAGAGAAGCTAAAGAAACTTATATGCATGACCCATGGACATGAACTAAGGGGGTGGATTCCAGGAGGGAAAGGGGTACTGGGCAGAGGGGGGCAAAGGTGAAAAATTAGGACAACCAAAATAAAGTAAAATATATTTTTTAAAAAGATGACCATAGTTAACATTTTGGTGCATGTTCTTCCAGATAAGCATTAGGGGTGATATGTGAATGTAGATTTAAAGCAAATTTTTAAATTCTGAGATTTAGAACTGTCAGGCAGCTCTAAATGTGTGTGGAAGAGTTGTTAGAAAGCCTTCCTTTTTCTGGCATCCCCATGCCATCACCTCTGCTAGAAATCTGGATGCTAGAGAGTTACCACATTTATCACTGGTTTTAAGATAAAGTGTTTTTATTCTTAATTTCCCACATTTCAGTTCTAGCTCTTAGAACTAAGATATAGTTCTAAGTGCTAAGCAGTTCTACCTTTACTAGCTTTGTCAGTCACACTGTACTTATGGCGGAGAGAGATCTGAGTAAATGAGAAAAAATAATGTAAACAGAGCAACTGCAAAATCTAGAGGCATACAGGGTTTCTTAATTTCAAAAACTCAGTCTTTCTCTCATTTAACACAAATATTTTGAGTAGCTTAAAGCTGAATTTGCTTGCATCTCTGCCCAGCAAAGCAAACTGTATAGGAGAGAAGGCAGACACATAAAAGCATATGATGATTGTTGTAATAGAAGAATAACCAGGTGATACTTTGAAACAAATGAGATGAGTATGTAAAGTCAATAGTGACTTTTGCATTGGATTTGAAGAAATAGTAGGCATTTAGCAGGTGGCCCTCAAAGTACTTGGGCAGTTCTTTTACTTAGTCTTAAGGTGACCCTACCTCTTGATACACAGGGAAAATAACATTGTGTGGGAATTCTTTCTCTCTCTTCAAATGTATGTTTCCAAATCTCTACTTCCTTCTTTCTAGATTCAGAAGAAGAGATTTCCTTCTATTTAAGGCTGACCCCTTAATTTATACTCTATTCAGTATACCTTTTGTGTCTTCAGCCAAGCTTAAGTCTTAAAACAAATGTTAAACCAGCAGTTGTCAGGGTGTGGTTGAGGTTCCCGAGTCTCATTCAAGAGGTTCATAAGATCAAAGTCAAATGCAGAGTAAAAGATTCAGAGTGCAATGGATTGTAATGTGACAAAGTTCATTATATGGTTTCAGATTCCAGTTATATCTAAATTTTAGGAAATTAGCTCTTCTCATGTTTCAGTAAAATATCAAAGAAATAGCTGCAAATTTTTGAAAAAGACTATTAGAATACTTCCTTTTCAACTATGCATCTTTGTGAGGCTGGATTTTTTTCATACACATCAACCAAAATAATATATTGCGTCCGATTAAATAGAGAGACAGATATGAGAATCCAGCTGTCTTCTATTGAGGTAAACGTTAAAGAGATTTGCACAACTGTAAAACAATGTCATTCTTCTATTTTGAGGCAAATTTTTAAAACATTTTATTAAATATGTATGTTAACATGTCTATTATTTTGTAACTTTCTCAGTGTCAATTTCTAATATGGTAAATATTGATAAATATAACCAACATAATAAGTTCTTGGAGTCCACAATAATATTTAAGAGTGTAAAGGGTCTTGAAACCAAGTTGGAGAACTGCAGTTGGTGTCTGTCTGACTCTCTCTCTCTCTCCCCCTTTCTTATTCTTATTCCCTTCATAGTCAGATTTTTTGGAGAATGCATTTCTACCATTTACTCACTGATCCACTACAACTGTTCTTCAAGTCACCCAGTGGCTTTCTGGTTCCAAATACTGACAGCAAAAGACCTTTTCTGGGTCTTTCATATTAACCTAGCCCCCTTGTAGAAATCTGCTACTGTCCTAGTTTTATTTTTGGTTTTTTTTTTTACCTCCATGACTTATCAATACTTTAAAAACTTCTTTCTCTTCGTTCTTCACACTCTGTATATTCAAATAGGCAATTTTATATTTACTCATTGCATCAACCAATTATTCGTATATAAATACATGAGAATTCCCATATAGTAAGCATTCTTTATCTAAACCTCTCTCCTAAGCCCTAGTCCATATATCTAGCTAATGAAATATGATTAGGTTGACGGCAGATAGACCTACTTAGATGTGGTGGTCAAAGAAGGCAACAAATTCACAAATACCAACAACTGAGTATAAAAAAGCAAACTACGAGAACAGGAACAGAATCATAGATCTGGAGATCATTTGGAGGTTTATCAGCTGAGAGAGGGAAGGGGGACATTGGTGGAAAAGGTGCAGGGGTTACTAATATATAGAGGCCTAGGATACAGGCAGAATTTTTGCTTCTTATCATGTATAGCTTCTGGATTTTGCACTACATGAATATATTCTTTACTCCAAAAATTAACTGTGTTGAATTTTAAAAATATATAGGGGAGCAGGAGAGTAACTGGTAGAAGAATGCCTGGATCTATTTGTCTTGATTAATTAGAAGGAAAAGTAACCATCTGCTGAGAACGAGAGACAGAGAGATCAAATAAAACCACATGTAGAGAGGTAAAGGTGTGAAACAGCCTCTAAGGACAATGAGTGAAGACAAGGAGAAGGATTAATGGCACCGCTGAAGGCCCAATGGAAACGGTCTGCCATAAAAATTTATTCACACTGATCTGCTCACTTGTCATCTAGTTCTCTACAACTGTATTCAGCAGTGCTGGTGTACAGGTGAAATTGTAAGATTTATCCCTAGCTGCAGCTTTCTAGGGTAGAGTGGCAGAAGGAAAAAGGGACAGAAGAAATAAAGGTTCTGTCCAGAGAGTAGTCACATTGGTGAACCACAGGGTTTGACTTAGAAAAAGAACTGTGATCAGGAAGATACAAAGGACTCAAAAAAAAGTGGAGGAGTCAAGGACAAGCATGTTATGTGACAAGTTGATGGATGGGCCATACCTTTTAATACTACACAGATTATTTCCAGGTATACATATTTTTTACTTCCACCAAAGAATGTTGCATAAATATTTAATAGAAATAAATAGTAACTGATAAAAATACTTCAAATTGAAAAATAAATCTCCTTTATTAATAGATCTTATTCCTGAATATGTTCACAGGAATTTTTCTGAAAAAGTAAACTTTTTGCTTCTTTGTGTGAATTTCACTCAGAAAATGTCAGTGTAAGAAAAAATATCCTTTAATTTTTTTTAAATTCCTATTATGGATGGAGAAAAAAGCAAGGCCATAGGATAGACAAGTAAACCACAACTTTAATTTTTTCACCCATGCAGGTGAAAAATCTACATATAATTTTTCATTTCCCCCAAATTTAACTACTAATAACCTACTGTTAATCAGAAGCCTTACCGATAACATAAACAGTTGATTAACACATATTTTGTATGTTACATTTTTGTGTTATGTAGTATATTCTTATAACAAAAAGCTAGAAAAAAAGGGTGTTATTAAGAAAATCATAAGGAACAGAAAATAAATTTTTTTGACACAGAAAATAGTGTTTATTGAGAAAAATATGCATATAAGTGGACCTGCACAGTTCAAACCTGTGTTGTTCAAGAGTCAGTTGTGGTTGGCATTGGACTGTTTCTCTCTTATGGAGTAATCAGTTGCCAGCATTTCCTCTGTTATGGCAAAGAGTGATATATAAGTTATAGATGTCACTAAAGATACTGTAAAATTTTGATACGATTTTTTATATTATAGGAATAGAAGATGAACAAACCCATCACACCATCAACATATGTGCGCTGCCTCAACGTTGGACTAATTAGGAAGCTGTCAGATTTTATTGATCCTCAGGAAGGATGGAAGAAGTTAGCGGTAGCTATTAAAAAACCATCTGGTGATGATAGATATAATCAGTTTCACATAAGGTAACATAAAATTCTTTTTCTTTTTAAATTCTTACATCACAATCTAGAATGATTGATGGGTATAAATGCTATCTAATACTGCATTTCAGAAAACAACCTTTCTCCAGGAGAGATAATAGTAATAAGTATCACCCCCCGCTTTTTTTGCAAGGTTTGCTGCATTCAGCTAGGCCAATGCTGTGATCTTGCAAATAAGTTTTGAGGTTAGAGTCAGGATTCCCACTTTTATTTTAGTTCTTTGTTTGGCAAGCCAAGGGATGCAAGTTCACTCTTCTTCACACTTGTCATTCCCATTTTGAAGTCACATGCGAATATTATAAGAATTGCCAGCAAAATTCTAGAGCCTAAACTTCTATGTGTGTGAATCTCTAACTCACTTTAGCAGTGTGTTTTGGTAATTCAGTTACACCTCATAGTTGCTTGTCAATGTGTACATCTAGGAATGTAATTTTTAGTTCTTAGCCAGGATTTTTCAATACTATCTTCAAATAATTTCTATTTTTTAAAATATTTTTTAATTTTAATTTTTTATTTTAGGGAGGGAGAGAAACATCAGTGTAAGAGAGAACATGGATTGGCTGCCTTCTGCATGCAACCCAGGCATGTGCCCTGACTGGGAATCAAACCAGTGACCTTTCGGTTTGCAGGACAATGCCCAACCAACTGAGCCATACCGGCAGGGCACATAATTTCTATTCTTTCTCTCTATGCATCTCAGTTTGATTTAGTGTAAAGTATAAGTACAAATTTTATTTATTTTTTTTTCAGCTCAAACCAAGGTCAAAATCTGTCTTTTGAAGCAAGAGGGGAAGGAACGTATTTGTGATTTTCAGCATTGACCTGATAAGGAACCTAAAACCATAGCTTCCTTCAAGGAAATGTTTTCTCACATGAAGGTTGAACATCTTAAACTACTTTGGAGGAACTTAAGTTTAAAGCTTGGAAGCCTATTTTTAAAGATAGTTTATTGATATTATTATTAAAAACTTTTGGAGGAAAGTTGAAGCAGTGGTAGTAGGGAGAAAAACTCTTCTGAGCATCATAATTGCAGCAAATAATTACTGAAAGAATGATAGAACCCTGACCGGTGTGGCTCGGTTGGTCAGGGGTCAGCCCACAAAGTGAAAGGTCGCCAATTCAATTCCCAGTCAGGGCACGTGCCTGGACTGTGGGTTTGGTCTCCAGTCTGGAGGTGTACAAGAAGCAACTAATCAAGGTTTCCCTTTACACTGATGTTTCTTTCCTTCTCTTTCTCCATCCCTGCCCCATCTCAAAAAATAAGTAAAACATTTTTTTTAAAGAAAGAATGGTAGAATTAGAAAGTTACCAATTTACAACAACTAATGAGTAATTGATTCATGCAAGGCCCATCAGTTAGTGCTTGAAAATCACTAAGTGGAAAAAAAAGTTATTGATGAAAAATATTGCACAAGATTTGAAAGAATTATCCACAGGTTACTTATGATTTATGAAAGGGGAATAGAGAACTTTAAAAAATATCTCAAGCACATCTTCTTAACAAAGTAATCAAACGTTGTGTCATCGATAATGATACAAACTGCCACTGTGAGCCTCCAGATGTGATGCACACGCACACAAGTAGACATGGAGAGTGAGAGAGCGCAAGAGCACAAATATGGCAAAATGTTACCAATTGGTCAGTTGGTGAGTCTACATGAAGGTTAAATGGTTGTTCATGGTATTATTTTTTTCAACTTCTGTGTATGTTTGAAATTTTTCAAAATGGCCCTAGTTGGTGTGGCTCAGTGGATTGAGTGCTGGCCTACAAACCAGAGGGTTTCCAGTTCAATTCTCAGTCAGAGCACATGCCTGGGTTGCAGGTCAGGTTCCCCACTAGAGGGCGTGTGAGAGGCAACCACACATTAATGTTTCTCTCCTTCTCATTCTCCCTCTCCCTCTCTCTCTAAAAATAAAGTCTTTTTAAAAGAACAAAATTAAGAAAAAGAAGAAAAACTTATTTTTAAATATCCTTCAAAACTAATTTTATATATTTTATTTTTTTGAGGATATTTATGAGTTTATTTGAGCCAAACTGATGACAGATACTGGGAAGCAAGATCTCAAATGCTCCTCTAAAACTAATTTTTAAAGAAGTAGACATGAAAAACTGATCTGTATTTTTCTTTTAATTTAGTGGAAATATAGTTAAGATTAAAGGAAAAATTATCCAAGTTTATGTATATTCTATTATTTTAAGCATGCAGGTTTGTTAAAAATTATATAGCTAGTAGAGTTAATGTCACACAGGGAAGTAGTATGGCTTAGTAGGTTGAGAACACACTCAATGTCAAGTGAAATCTGATTTTGGATCTCAATTTAGATATAGCTTATTGGTGATATGGCTATAGGTTGGTTGCTTTACCTCTCCATGCCTTGATTTCTCATTATTAAATTACTATGTTATTCATAGCACCTTTAAGGATAAAATGGTTCATATGTGTATGTCTTGTAGCCCACTGAGCAAACACTCAGTAAGTACTCACTATGTGTTAACATATTATCATCACCTTCAGCATCTTTTTCCTCTTACCTATCTTTCCTAATATCTGTAACTCTTACTGGTTTTCTTTCTTTTTTTTTTTAAGATTTTATTTATTTTTAGAGAGAGGAGGTAGGGAAGAGAGAGGGAGAGAAACATCAATGTGTGGTTGCCTCTTGCATGCTCCCTACTGGGGGCCTGGCCCGCAACCCAGACATGTGCCTGACTGGGAATTGAACCTGTGACCCTTTGATTCGCAGGCTGGCACTCAGTCCACTGAGCCACAGCAGCCAGGGTTTCTTGCTGGTTTTCCTGTTGCCCTTTTTCTTTAATATTATAGGAGGTGCTGTGAGAGAAAGAGAAGGGGGAATGATTCCTATTTCCATGTTAACTCTATTTACATACTACTTTCGTTTCTTTGTTACTTGCTTTTAAGGAGATTTGAAGCATTACTTCAAACTGGAAAAAGTCCCACTGGTGAATTGCTGTTTGACTGGGGCACCACAAATTGCACAGTTGGTGATCTCGTGGACCTTTTGATCCAAAATGATTTTTTTGCCCCTGCAAGTCTTTTGCTACCAGGTAAACTCAGTGTGACTAGGGCAATAGCAGTGAGGGTGGAAAGATAAGTGGCAGAAATGGGAATATTTCTTCTTACTCATACTCTTTTCCCATAGCAGATGAATCAGACCTTTGAGATTCCTTTTATTCTTTCAGCTCTCCCGGCCCTTAACAGGCGCCCAGACATAGGGCACTGCAGACTTGCTGCTAAAGAGATGGAGGCTTTGTGACTGAGTCTGACCCCACCATCGAAGTGGGCGGTTCTGTGCTGCTGGAAGTTTAAAGCAATAGGAATGTGTGTTTATTGTGGGGATTTTTTGAACTCTTGCTTTTTTTCATCTCCAGCTTCCACCCCAATGGGACTCTGTGGTCATAATTTCCCTACACTGTATGCGGGTGGGTTGGTTTCTTAGCACCCTCCTCATAATCTTACTTTTTCCCTTTGACGTCATTTCCACCAGTGGTTCTCACCCTTCGGCGCGCATGAGAATCATCTGGGCTTCTGCAAACAGGTGGCTTCCGGGGCTCTGTTACAGACATCATTGTCACAATTCTGGGGTTCAGGGTCTGTTTCTAAACAAGCGCCTCAGTGCTTCTGATGCAGGGGCTGGTAGACCACTTTTTGAAAACACTTCTTACTCATCTCTAACAAAACAGAATTCTTACTAGGTATTTTCTCGTGTGTGCTATGAGAATATGGGGCTAACATTGAAACTGGAATGATGTTAAGTGAACCGAGTTCCTAGTTTAACCTTTTCACAAACACTTTTTCTATGGATGGACAACTTGTATCTTCATTTGGCAGACGCTGTTCCCAAAACTGTTAATACGCTGCCTTGTAAAGAAGCTGCAACAGTTGAGCAAAATCAGAGGCCTCTCTCTGGCCAGGACCCGACATCCGTGATACCTGTGCGGAATCCTGAACAAAATTATATGCCACCTGACTCCTCAAGTCCAGAAAGTTTAGAAGTTGGTGATACACGTAAGTGACACCTGCAGTGCCTTCCACCGGTGTAGTGATTTTCAGCCAGTGGCTGCAAGAATGTTTAAAATGCGCACTACCTGACTGTTAGTCAGGGGCACTGACCTCTTTTCCCTTAGACTGTCAAGTTAAAAAATGACAACAGCCAACACAACAATGGCTGTCTGGTTTGAATGAATCACAATTATCTCTATTTTTTGGTCGGAATGGCAAAAAAAATTATTTTTGGTGTGTGCAGAATTTTAGTAATTAGATGGGATGAAAAAGGTTGAGAATCTCTGTGCTGGTGGTTTGTCATTAAGACCATTACTGCTAAAAACAAATTTCTCCTTTTGTTTGCGCACACTGGCCAAAGCTCCTTTGTGTTTCCTCCACCCTGACTGATGAGGCACCATTTTCTTTGTATGTCAGTGTGTTGTCAGTGAGTAGAAGCAATAAGCAAACATTTATATAACTTGAAAGAATTATTTTATAAAGCAAATAAGTGACAAAAATTTTTATTTAACAGTGGTTTTGCTCTCTCCTATTGTACCTAATCCAAAGTAATAAGTATTTAAATATAAAATATTTAAGTTGAGAAAATACTGTTATTATCAAAACCAATTTCATTTTTATTGAAGCACTTTTTTCCTTCCTTCATTGACATTCCAGGTTTTCACAGTTTTTCATTTTATGAGTTGAAGGATGTCACCAATGACTTTGATGAGCGACCCATTTCTGTGGGTGGTAACAAAATGGGAGAGGGCGGATTCGGAGTTGTGTATAAAGGCCACGTGCACAACCGAACCGTGGCAGTGAAGAGGCTTGCAGCAGTAAGTTACACTTGCAGGAGTAAAAGGGGTTGAAGAACAAATTACTTGCTGGTGTGCTATATAACAAGTTTTAAAGTAATCTTTAGAAAATATGTTATTTCAGCGCATATTTTCTTTAAATAAACATCATTCTAAGCTGCTAGTTTCTAACATTTAAAAATCTGTTGAAAGCAGTGGTCCTATCCCTACAAAAATGTGGTTATACATACACACATACATACAATGAGACACACATTCTGGGAGGTTCACAAAGTAAAGCTGAGAACCCTCGCTTTACACCATGCGTCATGCATAATCAAAATTAAAGTAAGATACTAAAAACTTTTATAAAAATCACTTTCATGTATTACTTCTTTCTCATTTAAAAATAAAGCTTTTTTTTCTTAATGTTTCTTGTCTACATCTTTTGTTCCCATTCCTATTAGGGTATTCACCTTTTACTTATTGATTTGTTATATTTTACATTTTATTTTGATTTGTTTACATCTTATTGATTTGTTTATTCTACATTGTTATATTCTAATATCAAGATGATACATATGTATATGATAGTCACCCTCTTATACATACTAAAAATACTTTTACGGGTTTTATTTTTCTTTTTGCCTTGAAATTAGCGTATGTTTTCTGCTACACAGAATTATTTTTCAAAATGTTTGTGAAGTCATATTATTTTTTTGTTCCCATAATGACTCAGTGGGTTGTATGTGGTCATGTGGTTTTAAGATTGTTTTTTCTTCCACTACCTTGAGCAAATCACTAGTATTTCTAGTTCTCAGTTGTTTCATAAAATGGTAAGAATAATGCCTTGCTAGTTTAAGGAAAGCAGCATCAGCCAGTCAGTTTCTTGAGCCACATTCTATTATTGTAGCCTTAGGGTTATTGTACTGTGTTGTATTGCGTATATTTTATTTTTCAGGTGGTTGACTTTAGTACAGAAGAACTGAGACAACAGTTTGATCAAGAAATAAAAGTAATGGCAAAGTAAGTTAATTTGGCGGTGGGGTGGAGTGGGAAAGAGCATGGCAAGGAGTGAGGGACCTGGTTTCTTTCCAGAGTGTGCCATGAACTAGGGGTAGCATCAGATAAGAGCAAATGAAATAAAGGGCTCGGATTAGAAGAACCAAAAGAACTTCGACTGCAGTCTGTGACTACGTGTACCCATATGCCTGTAGATTAAACAGCAGTTATTATTTTAATCATAGCAAAGTTACATGGAATTTCAACTATCTTCCATTATCATGTTTTCTATTCCCAGAATGCATAAGAGTTAAATTGTAGAGATACAAAATAAAGTGTGTAGAATAGGCCCTGAGATATATGTAAGTTAACACCCATAAACCAGGAAAGTCTGATGTGCAAGAATGCATGGAAGGCATTGAGCCACTATGCTTGAAAATAGTTGGACATCATGAGGAACAGTAACAGAAGCAAATTAGGAAATTCATTGTAACAATTATAATAATTGATACCTGAGTGTATACAATACCCAGACACTGTGCAATATATGTTATGTGCATTTTCTCATTTAATCCTCACAGTAATTGTTATAACCTCCCCCACCCCACCTAACATTTTTTTCCACTGAGATTTAGAAAGATTAAGTAACTGTCCCAAAGCCACATAGCCAATAAATATTAGAGCTGGGTTTCAAATCCAGATCTGATTCCAGAGCTTGAGCTTTGTGTATGAATTCTCATTAGACACATTGCTATAGATCACTAATTCTAGTTGCTTAACCTCAAGAAAGAAATAATAGACTGGAATTAATTCATTCACAGAAAAAATAATACATACTGATAAGAAAACATAAAATTTGCACAATTTGTTCTCCCTACATCTATTCCCTCTCTTCAATCCTAAACGTATATTTTTCAAATAATAAAAATTATCTC
The DNA here is from genome assembly GCA_004024845.1 of Tonatia bakeri. NCBI lineage: Eukaryota > Metazoa > Chordata > Mammalia > Chiroptera > Phyllostomidae > Tonatia > Tonatia bakeri. The sequence continues at coordinate 191,018 of PVIA01001692.1, read as the reverse complement.
TTAACTTTATCACTGAGAGATATTCACTGCTAATAGTTGATATACTTTCTCAATGATGTATGGGTAGCATTTCCCCATGTCATTAAAAATAATTTTAAAACATTTTAAATTACTGTATACAATTCTAGCATAGATGAGGATTGTATTTTATTTAACTATTTCCCTGCAAGGTTTGTTTCTGATTTTCAATATTACAAATTAAAGCTTCTTTAAATGTCTTGGTGTTTAATATTATACATAAGTCTTTAAATGCAACTCTGCTTATTTCATCAGGATAGAGTCCTAGAAGAATTACTGCTTCAGAATGCATGAACTTTTTAAAGACTTGCCAAGTATATGTTTGAGTGGCCTTATAGATAAGTTATGATAGTTAATACTCCTACCAACAATGTGTTACAACGTCCAACTTCACTGCTATCTCATCACCATTGAATATTACTACTATTTGTAAATAAGTACCAATCTGGGGAACTTATTAGCAGAATGACCTTAGCTACGTTTCTTAACTCTCTATCCATTAGTTTTCTCTTCTATAAAGTGAGTAATAATAGTTCTTACTTCATTGTGTTATTGTGAGGAATAAATGAAGCAGGCAAATTACATAACTATAGTGCTTTATGTATAGTAGAAACTCACCGAATGTTATCTACTCATATCTAAAATGTGCCAGTCTGCTGGAACATGGAGCACTTGTCATTTTAATTTTCACTTTACAAAATATTTGTGAGGGTAGACTGATTTCAAATCAAATCAACTCAACTCAGAATCTGATCTGAAATAATGAAATGCCAGAATTATTGATCACTTTGCATGAAAAAAATGAGTAAGCACTTGGATGGAACACTTACTATGTTCCAGGTCATTTCTGGGCTCCCATATACTTGCTCATTTGACTCTCGCAGCATCCGTGTTACACAGTAGGTTCTATCCCCACTTAGCAGGTAAACTTGCCGAGGCTCAGGGAGCTGTTAATTTGCTGTAGTCCACGTATCCGGGGGGGCGGCAGATCTACACTTCAGACTCAGGGTTTTGAACACTTAGCCCAGTTTTCTTTCTACTGTATCACAGATGTCTTTTGTTATACTTAAGCTGTCTTTAGTTTTTTTACTCTTAAGTATGTAAAGAAACTCAGATTATAAATAATCAGGATTAAATATCAGAAATGTGTAAATTAGATATTAAAGATCAGATGTCTGTAAATCAGTGCTTTTGACATATTAAAGTGTACTTGAAAGGATTCTCATGCAAGTTTCAACAGACTTCTAGAAATCTTGTTTGGGCTGCAATTGAAAATTGTGCTAAACAAAGGTAAACATCAGCCTAGTCCTTAATCAAACTATCACAAGTTCTGGTGGTTTGAATTACTGAGTTTTTACTATAAAGTAGAAGAGGATTTGCTTCTAAGTTGACCAGTATTGACTAAAAGGAGAACTGTTTGCAGAAAATTATTGTTATAATAAACACATATCATATTAAGATGACATATAGCATATTATTTTCTTACTCTTTTTTCTGTTAAAGCTCTAAACTGAATAACTTCCAACCTACAGCTGAATACATGTATATATTATAATAATTTTGAGTGGAAAATTTTGTCACAGGTGCCAACATGAAAATTTAGTAGAACTACTTGGTTTCTCAAGTGATGGAGATGACCTCTGCTTAGTATATGTTTACATGCCTAATGGTTCATTGCTAGACAGACTGTCTTGTTTGGTAAGATGTTTGTTCATCAGATTTTTGGCTTTCTGTTTCTTTGTTGTATACTAATACTTACTTTGTAGCAGGATCACTTAAACTGCATTAATCTTAATATTTTTCTCTCTATGAATATTATACAGTTGATATATTAAAAAAACTGGGGTTGCCATTCTATTAGGTGATAATCTAAAATGTAAAATATTACTCAAGGTTACACTTTGAAGATGCTCTGACATACTTTTATTGTCACAGAGAAGTGCTAACCCCCATTTAAAAGTTGCTTAGAAAAATTTTCTGTTATGTGTTTTCTGTAGATATTTTTACCCTCCAATTTTCTAATTGGTTTGTTTCTTACTTCCTAAGAATGATACTCCACCACTCTCATGGCAAACGAGATGCAGGGTTGCTCAAGGTGCAGCTGATGGCATCAGTTTTTTGCATGAAAACCATCAAATTCATAGAGATATTAAAAGGTAAATGCTATGTTTGGAAAACCATCTTTGAAGAATAATTTGCTCTCCCTCTTTCTATGCACTGTGCACATGTGTGTCTTAATCTGGAGCACTCCAGGGTTATAGATGTCCTTTTTCTTCCCATTGCTCTCACTTTATTTGTACCCTCTCTCTCTGTCATCGGTTTTACTACAAGCCCTCCTGCTCAGCCTTTAACCTGTCTGTACCAGTACTCACCTGTTCACTACTACATTGCCAGGTTATGGCCCTAAAAATCAAGTGTGGATACCAGTTTCTTCAAATTGGTCATATGTTTTTTATGTTTTAATTACTACCACATGTTGCCTGAAATGCCTGTTCCATTTGCCTGAAATGCCTTTCTCTCTCATATAACCATCAACCTATAATAATCACTCAAGACTAAATACGTTTTTCCTTGAAATTTGTGTCAAGTTCTTTCAGTCATGCAGTTCTCTGTGCATTTTTGTACCTAGTATCACCTTTATGGAGTACTTACTGGATTTTTAAAGTTATGCATGTACTTTTGTTATATACGAGATTTGAAGGTTTCTCCATGCCCAGCACTGAACTTAAATACTATAATACATAGGGAGTCTTCAGTAAGTTTTGTGGAATGAAAGTATATGAGTGAATGCATAATAATGAAGGAAGATCTTTTAGCTATATTCTTTCCTCTTCAAAAGATTTCAGATAGCACAAAGAACCAAGAAATAAATAATTGAGATAGTTGGTTTGGAAATTTGTTTTTAAGTGAACTTAGAAATGTTAGGAAAGGACTTAAGAGTGGTACTTTAGGAGACTGTAAAGGAAATGACCCTGTAATAAATTATTTGTGAAATAATTAAAATATCTCGTGCTAATATGAACAGTATTATTTCATTTTTATTCTCCTAAAAATTTTTCTCAAGAAACAAGAAAGAAAAGAATACAGTCATTTCTCTTGAGAGTCTGAAATCTAGATTTATTTGCACACTTTCAGGCTTTTATGAGGTATATTGGGGTAGCCAAAAAGTTCATTTTGTTTTTTCCATAAGATGACTCTAGTAGTGCTTAGTTGTCTTTAACTTCATTTGAAACAATTTTGCTAGACTGTATTGTGACAGCTGTCACATCAGCATGCAATTAAAAAAAATCAAAATGGGTGAATTTTTGTGTAGCCATTCCAATACTGAAGATGGAACGAAATACACAACATTTTTGGCATATTATGCTTTATTATTTCAAGAAAGGTAAAAAGGCACCTGAAACACAAAAAAGATTTGCACAGTGTATGGAGAAGGTGCCCTGTACCCCTTGTGACTGACTGAGTATGTCCAAAGTGGTTTGCGAAGTTTTGTGCTGGAGATTTCTCACTGGATGATGCTCCACAGTTGGGTAAACCGGTTGAAGTTGACAGTAATCAAACAGAGACATTCATTGAGAACAATCAACATTACATCACACAGGAGATAGCTGACATACTCAAAATATCCAAATCAATAAAGTTATTGGTGAAAATGAAAATTATGTCTTTTATTTTACAGAAAAAACTAAACGGACTTTTTGGCCAACCCAATATTATAACATGGAATACTCTTTAAATATATACATACATTGACAAACCTATTGAAGGAACCATTTGACTTGACCGAAGAGAAAAACATCATTTTCCTCTAAACTTTACATTTTTTTCAGTGCAAATATCTTACTAGACGAAGACTTTACCGCCAAAATATCTGACTTTGGGCTTGCACGGGCTTCTGAGAAGTTTTCACAGACAGTCATGACTAGCAGAATTGTGGGAACGACAGCTTACATGGCACCTGAAGCTTTGCGAGGAGAAATCACACCCAAATCTGACATCTACAGCTTTGGTGTTGTAAGTTTCATATATATAATTGGTAACAATAATCATTCTTGTAATACTGGTAATTATGAAATTGAAGTAGAATATTTTGAATTCACCGGCCTTGCTTAACTCTGTAAATTGTTCACTTTAACCTTTAGTTAAATGAAAATGTTATAAAAATGTCTCCAACTTTGTAAAGCTTTTATATTAATTTCTGAAATTACTGCAAGAAATGATTTTTTGGCCACACTATCCTCAGGAGTTAGTATGCAACGTAAATTAAATCAGTGCACAAAATAAATCATGTCATACAAGTATGCACTGAATGCTGTATTTAAAAAATATATTTTTGAAAGGAAATATGCTTTGATTCTCTGATCTATCAGTCTCTTCCCGATAACTTTTAAGATGGAATAAGGAGTGAGTGTGGGCGGCTGGAAAAATTAGTGCTTCTTCATCTCGTTTCTTCTTGTGTTTTATATAAGGAGATTTAGCTTCAAAGCACTGCGAACCTAAGGCTCGGGGTTGTGGGACATCCCAAAAGTTTAGACAATAACACTCTCCCAAGAGCCAGAGAAAACTGTTCTTCTGAAGGACTCCCTGCAGAACAGGAAAAGGAATGTCCAGAACACATGTTGAGTGGAACTGAGTGTTAGTAAGTTGCCAACAGGACAGAACTGCTGGTGGGGATGTCCCTGAAAGAACGGTGGTGAGAAAGACCACAGCACATATTCTTTCTGCTTTAATTAATGCCTAAAAGATGCAATGCAGTGTGTGGGAATGATCAATCAGATTTCATAATCAAGATTCATATGTCTTCTAGTTTCTGCATGTTGCCTTGAGTGTTACATTAATGGACTTGTTGTTTTTTGTCTTCATAGGTTTTACTAGAAATAATAACTGGACTTCCAGCTGTGGATGAACACCGGGAACCTCAGTTATTGGTAACTGAAAGGATTCATTTTTGCCAATCCTTTCCTCTTTGCGTTTATAATCTAAATCTATATAGGTAAACCTGGCAATCAGAAATGTCATTTTCTATTGGCAATTACATAGTGGTATATGGAAAGAGCATCAAATATTTCCAATCTCAACTCTTCTATGAAGTATTTGTGAAGCTTGGAAAAGTCATTTATATTTTTTGTATTCTAGTTTTTTGTGTGTGTAAATCAGAATAGAGCTATATGATTTCTGAGGTTATCTCCATGTTTTTATTTGTTACTTTCAGAGTGATTACTAACTGCCTTTTCAGTTCAAATAGAAAAAAATAACATAGCTTCCTTTCAAATTTGTATCAGAATGGAATTCCTAGCAAAATTCTTTATCCATTTTTATTATGGAATATTTCACTTACAAAGTTATAGAAAACATTGTCTATGTGTTATATTGAATGCTAAAGCTATTGGAAAATTATTCCACGCTCCTTTTTTTTCTATTTAGTAAATTTTAAGAACTTAGAGGATCTTTTTATAAAATTGAAGATTTACAGAAATATCTGCTCTCATATATGAGGTTTTCTTAAAATTAAGTAACTTAGATGACTTTATTTGAATTTATGTGTTCTAATGGGACAAACCAGTGTGACAGAAAATATGTGTCTGAATTAATAATAATAAAAATATATCCTCAGGTTAGTATTAAAAAAATTAGAAGGCAAATGAAAAATGCCTAGGAGGTATGTATTTATGTATGTATCTGTATCAATTATTAATAAGGTTATAAAAGTAGACAGTAAAATAAGAGTATATGTTATTAAGTAGATTAAATAATTAAAATATATGTTGACTTTTTTCACTTGTGCTGAAACTAGAAGTTTTAACACTTGTTTTAAAGCTAGATATTAAAGAAGAAATTGAAGATGAAGAAAAGACAATTGAAGATTATATTGATAAGAAGATGAATGACATTGATTTCACTTCCATTGAAACGATGTACTCTGTTGCTAGTCAATGTCTGCATGAAAAGAAAAATAAGAGACCAGACATTAAGAAGGTATTAGTTTTTTACACTTAAGAAGTTCAGGAGGTGGGGTTTGTCATTTTTTTTTCTAAGCATACATTTCAAACCAACTATTTAATGTGGTTCTTTGTTTTTTCTGTCTGTCTTTCTCCATGAAAGGTCCAACAGCTGCTGCAAGAAATCACAGCTTCTTGAAACCTTAGTAGAATAGACACTTGGCTTTTTATACACAGCTATCAAAACCGTCTTTTAAACTAAATTTTTTGGTAAGCATTCTTCTTAAACCTTTAACAGGCAGCATGGTGCGGTACAGTGCCGTGGTACTTAAAGCTCACATAGAACCCCGGACATATAGAACAAACAAAAGCAGAGCTGCCGTTTCAATGCTTCGCCTTGCCTTCGTAGAGTTGCCCTCAGTTCTTGCAGTAATCCCTGAGACATCTTCTTGGAGCCTCATCACACACAATTGGAAAACTACAGGATTAGCAAAACAGATGACTGGACTATTGAACTTAAAGATCCTGAGCTGAAGCCCACCTCCACCGCTGATTTTCTGTAAAGCTGTGGGCAGTCTCTTAGCTGCTCTGAGTCTTGTTTTTTTCACCTGTAATGTTGGACTAATACTGTGCCTTTCTGGCAGGTAGTCATGAGAATCAAAGGATACAGCATGTTTGCAAGTACTTTGTACTTTATAAAGTGATATAAAATTTAAGGTTTATATAGACGTTTATAAAATTTTATTGCAGTAATTTGCTTATAGGGTCATGTTCACAGTACTGTTGTAAGCAATCATTCACCACAAGTCAAATAAACCCAGATGAGACTGCCACGATATGGCCATAATTAATTAGATTATGTAACATGGTAAAGTTGATGGAATTTTGCAGATGCAGCTAAGGTTCCTAATCAGCTGACTTTGAGTATCAGCAGGGAGACTGCGTGGGGTGGGCCAGACCTAATAAGGTGACCTCTTACAAGACATCTGAGACATCCTTCTGTGGCCCTTAAAGAAGGGACCTACCACCTTTTAGGAAGGCCACATTGGCTAAGACCTAAGGGTGGCCTCCAGGAGATGAGAGCTACTTTCTGGCTGTTAGCCAGCAACATGAACTGGGACCTGGGATGTATAACCACAAGAAACTGAGTTCTTCCAACAGCCTAAATTAGCTTAGAAAAGTACTCCAGACCTCGGATGATACCATAGCTCCAAATGAAACCTAAATCGTGGCCTTGTGAGACCCTCAGTAGTGAGGGTCTAGCAGAGCTGTGCCTGGACTTCTGACATACAGGACCATGACCTGTAATAAATGAGTTGCTATAAGCCACTGAGTTGTGGTAATTTATTATGCAGCTGTAGAAAGTGAATACAGGTATTCCTGTGATGATTATTCCACAGTGATAGTCCATCATGTTCTGCCCACACTCAAGGGGTTGATGGGGATTAAACTGTACACCAGGGGGTTGAAGTGTACTGATTTGCACTGGATTTCTCAAGTTTCCTCAGTCCCTACTTTTCTGTTGTTTGTTTTTTACTACAGAGAGAGCGAGAGACCTCTGGATGGTAGTGATAAACTGATTTTTTTAGTGACTTTTAACTATTTCTCCTAAGTTTAAGAGTCTATATTGGATTTTTTTATTATTTGAAAATTATTTTTCAGCTTTGGGTGAGCAGAAGAATTTACTTAAGTATGAAAACTGGCTGATAGAAAAGCTAATATATACAGAAGGAATGCCAAGTCTGTAGTTATTCATTCATTCATTCATTCACTCACTGAGCTTTGTATCTTTAGTTCTTTAATTAACACACTCAGAACAAGTTTGTAAAGTGGGCTGCAGAAGAAGCTCAATTTCTATATTGTATTGTTTAGACCTTCCTAAATGCTTCCCTGAGAAATGAAAATAGCACATCTTTCTAATCACCTTTGTCAACTAAGTATTTAAGCAGAAAGAAACATTTGCTAGTTGAAAAGGGAAAAGGAAAATAAGTAAAGTGACTTAGTCAAATTAATCTCAGTGGGAACCCACATAATTTGAGGCACAGTATGATCTATAACACTGCACATAACTATGTTATTTTAAAATATAAGATATAAGTATTTCTTGAAATAAAAGCATTTCTATAAAATGGCATATATATAGCTCTGATTATGGAATGTTACCAAGCTTTATTCAAATTTTTTAAATGAATATACCATTTCATTGATTTTGAAAATTTATAGTATTATTTGGTAGGTGTTTTCATTCCATCAAGTGGAACTGACGGCACATTTATCCAAATTAAGCACAGCTTCCATCTCCCAGTAAGACTTTTAACTCTTTGGATGGTAATAATGCAGCACACATCCACGATTCCAAAGTGTTAACCACACTGTCATCTTTTTGCCTGACTGCCTGTCGCATCATGGGCTGCTCAACCTGCGTGACACATGTAGCTACGGGAATGAACAGCAGAGTGGTGTCCTCGGCTCACACGTGAACAGGACTTGCCCTCAAGTTCTGAGGAGAATCACGTCCAGGCTGCGTGCACCGCTTCCCTCAGGCGGGAATGAAAAGCCTGAGGTGACATCTAGTTGAAGCTTTTTCTTAACTTGTTTGGGAATATGCTTCCTCCTAATTTTTTTATAGAAACAAAAATTTAAACAAATATTTGAAAAAAATCTTGACAGGTTTTGCAAGCTTTGATGTGAACTGGTAATGCTGCCTCCAGCAGCTGACTGTGCAAACTAACGGGTCACGGCAGCAAGGTGGGGAAGCACCCACCAACCCCTTACCAGGAAGAGCAACCTGTTTTTATTGCCGGGTTCCACCCGTTGGTTTGCTAGTTAGCTAACTCAAATTTTTAAATTCTATTTTCTCTCCATGTGTTCTATGAGGAATAATTAGTCAGTGTTTTGTTTTACTTTTCTAATATATAATTAAGAGAAATTTAAGATATTCTAAAGCATTTATTGCTCTGTCCACTTTTTGGTTCTGTAGCAATACAAAATGGTCATAGATTTCAGCCGTTCAGAGTCCTGTTATTCACTTTCAAAATAAGCATATATCTTTTATTTTACAACTTTATTGTATCATACCTGATAAATAAAAACTGGATTGGATTGGCCAGAAAGTTTGGGTTTTTCCATAAGAAGGCTCTAGTATAGCTTAGTTGTCTTTAACATCATTCAAAACAATTTTGTTACATTGTATTGTGTAGCTGTCATACGTGCATTTAAAAAAACATCAAAATGGGTACATTTTTCTGTAGCCATTTTAATATTGAAGATGGAAGAAAATACCCAACATTTTTGGCATATTCTGCTTTATTATTGCAAGAAAAGGTAAAACGCAACTGAAACAAAACAGATTTGTGCAGTGTGTGGAGAAGGTGCTGTGACTGATCAAACGTGTCAAAAGTGAAGTCTTGTGCTGGAGCTTTCTCACTGGACGATGCTCCACGGTCAGGTAGACCAGATGAAGTTGACAGTGATCAAATGAAGACACTAATTGAGAACAATCAACGTTATATCACATGGGAGATAGCCAACATACTCCTCAAAATATCCAAGTCAATAGTTGGTAAAAATGAAAAAGTGGCTTTTACTTTATGGAAAAAAACGGACTTTTTGGTCAACCCAATATGTACTTATGGTGTTCAACATGATGACTTGTTACATGGATACACTGAAATGGTTACCATAATCAAGCTAATTAAAAAATCCAACACCTAAGAGTCACTTTTTTTCTTTTTGGTGAGAACACAAGATCTATTCATTTAGCAAATTTCAACTATACAATGTAGCACAGGAGGCAAACATGGGGCTGAATCTGGCCTTCCACCTTGTTTTACCTGGCCTGGCACCTTGTTTCTACCTGGCAGTAGTGCCAAGCTCTCACTTAACTGTTAAGAGTAGTTAGGTTTATACAGCCCTAAAATTACATTCAGCCCTTTGAAGGCAACCACAAGGCTGATGTGGCCCCCAATGAAAATGAGTTTGACACCCGTGCAATACAGTGTTATTAACTATAATCACCAGGGTGGACATTTGATCCCAAGAACTTACTCATCCTACAACTGAATGTTTATACCTTTTGACCATCCTTTCTCCAAACCCCTATAAAATGTGTACTATTCCACTACAAGATAGGAGTAGCCTGTTAATCATTCAAATTCAAATCTCAGAAATAAATATGGAAGCAATGGCAGTAAATCTCCAAAATTAATGCTATTTTATTCCTCTGATGAAATTAGGACAAATCATCTTATAAAATAATCTGATCTAAAAAATTAATAAATAGTTCAGGCAGATATAAAAGCAGTCAATACACAACAGTCCTTATTCTCAAGGAGCTTATCAGGAGAAAGTCTTTTCAGATGGAGATGCTAATTTATAAGTAAGACAGACAATATCAGGTTGTGACTGTTAATGAAACATTAAAACTATGTATAGTGAAAGAGGGATTCCCTTGGCTGAGAAGTTTTAACATCTAAACTTTAAAAAAAAAAAAAAAAGGGCACCCTGGTGTAACTCAGTGGATTGAGCTTGGGCTGCAAACCAAAGGGTCACCAGTTTGATTCCCAGTCAGGGCACATGCCTAGGTTGTAGGCCTGGTCCCCAGTATAGGGCACCCAAGAGGCAACCACACATTGATGTTTCTCTCCCTCTTTCTCCTTTTCTTCCCCTCTGTCTAAAAATGAATACATAAAATCTTAAACAAAACAAAAAAAAGGCTACCAGTGTATGTCTCAAGAATGACTAGAATATATCTGAACTGAGAAAAAAGAAACAAAGACCAAAATGAATCAAGTTTTACTTGTATGTTACTGGTGTTATCAGAGGCCTTTACGTCAGCAATGAGCCAAGAACAAGACTTTGTCATACTGTTTCTGCTACTGTCCTTGGGAAAGGAATGTTGTGTTCCAGATCATGTCAGATAGTTTCCTCCGCTGGCTATTTACGCATCAGGGTAGTTTGGTGAAATTTTTGTGAAGACCATCTGATCTGTTTTCCTCGCACTAACTCCATGCTTACCTAGCAGCTTTTTAAGTTTGGTTTCTTATTTTTTGCCTGGATTTGCCTCTTAGAAGATAATGCAGTGTGACAAAAGGGGTAAAAGCTATTACAACTATCTATCAGTTTCTATTGCAGAGTATCTTTTTATGATTAATAAAGTAACGTGCCAGTTTATACCTTTGTCTTTTGAAAGTTCAGGTAGCATGAATTAAATCAGAGGTTGCTGAAACCCCAACCAGACTGTAAGTGACCCTTTCTCCTGATACAGCCATTCCAATAGCCAGATGCTATCTCCACCTCTTTTAAGAATTAGAAAGTAGCTAGTGCTATGGTGGTAATCATTTTACAGTATGTAAGTGTATCAAATCAACACGTTGTACACCTTAAACTGTTGGACACCTTAAACATAGGCAGTGTTATATGTCATTATGTCTCAATAAAGCGGGAGGTGGAGGACTAAAAAGTTAAACAGGGATCAACTACATCCTTAGTTCCTCACCCCCTTTATAAAATGTCTAAATAATGAAAGAACTTTTATTATAAAGAAAAGCATATCCCCATCATATTTTAGAGGAAGACTAGCATCCATCTTTATAGTTATAACAGAGTTTGACTATCATGAATTAGTGAGTGGACTTAAGAATTTTGAAATGCTGACCAGTAGCTGTTTAAAAAAAAAAATCTATCATTTCCATTAGTAGTATTCTCTGGTAAAATACTCTTAGGTCAATTCATCAATTAGTGGAGGGCACATGCTACAGAATTCTCTGTCAGACAGACTTGGAAACCGTGCCATAAAACATGGGGTTTTTCTGGCCAAGAAATACCAAAAATAACACCTGCCCTTAAATACTCAGGCCTGGCAAATGGCAAGGAGCTCTGAAAATTCACCTCTCCATAAAAACTGAAAAAGTTGGCTAAAATGATCAGAATGTACTTTTTCAGAGTTGGAATGTAAGCAAAGGTTTGCAACAATCCAGAAAACATATACTCAAGAACAGCGGAATCCCAGTAAGAACAGCTGTGTGGCATATTAACTTATCCTCGTGTCTCTCATTCCTTGCTCCCTAGCGCAGTGGTAACCTTGAAAAGTTACAGCCCACATTCTTGGTACCAAAAGGAACAGAACAGAGCTGCAGCTTTGTCAAAGCCTTATTCTGAAAGAGATGTAATTATTTGATCTCTCTGGTGGTTCCCTGGAAGACCCCATTCAAAGGCTCATCTTTATTTGACCTGACTAAAGCTTATCTAGTGCTAAAAGCCTCTCTGTGGAATCATTTGTCAAAAATATTTAGTGGCAAATATTTTAATCGCAGCTGCCTGAGGTGATAAATAACAGTTGGGGGAAAATAACAGGCTAACCAAAAACCATAAAAGGAAAAGCTAAGTAACAAGATATACAGTATGGCTTTGAAAATCTCCAGTATATTCCTGGGAACCTAGAAGCCATGTATATGTGGAAGGCTATACACATGCTCAAAAGATATCAAAACAAAACAAAACACCTAAGGCCCTAAACTTTACCTCTGACTGATATTCACGTTCTGTACAAGTAGACTAAGGCAGAGTCTAAACTGCCGTGGAATGTGTATCTTGACATGTATACAGAGTCTTTAGCAAATACTGGGAGATTAATTGGTTACAGATGTTTAAGGAAATCTGTCTCTCTTCATTAGCTGATGATTAAGCTGAGTAGAGACTTCAGTGCCCACACATCATAAAGAATACAGACTTTACAGAATTAGTTTACTTAAGTCACTAAAGAAACAGGAACTAAAATTAGTAGCAACCACAGCAAACCTTAGGGAGGGGGCTGAATCGATTTCCAGAGTTGCCACATTAAATGTTGTTTTCAACAAAAATATACTAGACACGCAAAGTAATAACAAAATATGGTCTATACTCAGGACAAAATTCAACAGAAACTGTAACTGGGCAGGAAGCCTAGATGTTGTACTTACTAGACAGACCTTAAAACAGCTATTTTAGCCCTGGCTGGTGTGGCTTAGTGGATTGAGTGTTGGCCTGTGAACCAAAGGGTCACTGGTTCGATTCCCAGTCAAGGCATATGCCTAGGTTGCAGGCCAGGTCCCCAGTAGGGGGCATGTGAGAGGCAACCACACATTGATGGTTCTCTCCCTCCCTTCCCTTCTGTCTAAAAATAAACAGCTATTTTAAACATGCTCAAAGAGCTAAAGGAAATCACTTCTAAAGAACTAAAGGAGAGTATGAGAACAATCTTACCAAAATGGGGAATATCCATAAAGAGATGTAAGTTATAAAAAGGAACCAAATTGAAATCATCCTGAGGTTGAAAAGTACAATAACAGGAATGAAGAATTCACTAAAGGGGATCACCAGTAGATCTGAGCAGACAAGCTAAAAGAATAAACAAGCTTGAAGATAAATCAATCAAGAAACAGAAAGAAAAAAGAATGAAAATAAGCAGGTCCTCGGAGACATGTGGGACACCTTCAAGATTACCAACAATGTACAATGGAAATCCCAGAAAGAGGCAAGAAAGTGATAGAAAGAGTTTCTGAAGAGCGATGGCCCAACACTTCCCAAATTTGATAAAAAATGTTAACCTACACATCCTAGAAAGTAACAACTGCTAGCAGGGTCAACTCAAAGATGTCCACTCCTAGACACATCATAAAGAGGCTGAGCAGGTATAAGGAATCCTCAATAAGATTAACAGATGATTTTTCATCAGATGCCACAGAGGTCAGAGGCAATAGGATATTATATTGAAAGTGCTAAAAGAAAAAGAATGTCAACCAGCAATTCTAACAAGGCTGTTCTTCAAAACTGAAGGAAAAGTTGAGAGAATTTCTCAGAAGAAAATATGCCGTACGAGAAAAGGAATCCTTCAGGCTGAAAGGAAAGGCCTAGGGGGTCACTCAAGTCTACAGGAAGAAGTAAAAAGTCTACAGGAACCAGTAAAGGCAACTACATAGCTAAATGTAAAAGACATCATTTAGTTTTTGGTTTGTCACTCTTTTTTTTTGGTCCTATCTTGTTTTAAAAATATTTATAAATGTATTTTTAAAATCTGTGTTGACGGGCACACACAGTGCAGAGATGTGATCTGTATGGTGATAGTTGCACACAGGAGGGGCAGCGCCCAGACCTACCCAGGAACAACGTCCCTGTTCGCTACTGAAACTAAGCTGGTATTGCTCCATACTAGATTCTTACAAATTAAGATGTTCATTGTAATTCCCAGGGTACCACTAAAGAAATTACCCTAACAATAATACATATAGAGAACAGCAAAATGGCAGATGTAAATCCTACCTTCTCAGTAATTACATTATTGTAAGTGGACTAAACTCTCCAATTAAACAGCAGAGATTGGAAAATGGATTGAAAATATATATAATCCACCTATATTCTGTCTACAAGAGAGATACTTTAGATTCAAAGATGCAAATACAGTGGGTTGACAGTAAGTGGGTAGAAAAAGATATACTATGCAAACAGTAACCACAAGAGAGCTGGACAGGTAACTATAGACAGTGAAAAAGAGGTACTGTTTTAAACCACTATGTTTGGGGGTACCACGTCATGCATTAGTATGACAGCAGTGCATAACTGATTCAGCCATTTAGCCAGCAAGTGGCAGCATCACACATGTGTACACATATAGATATGACCATGTTATCTTATCCATACAGCTTGGTACAGTAATAGGAAACTAAGAAATTTATTTACCTCATTAATGACTTGTTACGCATCCTGAGTTCTTTAAGTGCCAGCTGAATCCCTGCAAGTGCATATGGTGGTGGATCAGCACTGGCAGCTGAGTAGAGGCTGGTCTTGGTCTTTCCAGGGCTGTCAGCTGAATGAAAAGACCCCCTGGAGGGCACTTGCTAATCAGAAAGGAATTAATACTCGAGTCTTTTATGGTGAAAACCATGGTCTTCAGAGGGCAAGGCTCTATCAACATTAGTGGCATTTGCCCAGGACAGGAATACAGTAATGGAGGCCAGTCTCTGTGTTGGAAGGTGCTCCTTTCTCCACTGTTCTCCAAGGAAAGCTAAATCTCTCATTCCTTTATTCACTCAACAGATAAAACATCCATTATGTCACACACACTGTTCTAGGCCTGAGAACGCAGCAGTGAATAAAACAAAGTCCCTTACTCACCCTGAGCTTGTGTTTCCGAGGGGACAAACTGTGTGTGTGTGTCGAGGACCACCTAGGAGGGCACTTGAGCACGAGCACAGACGTGCGTCAAGTGAGGGAGGAAGACATGTAGATCTTACAACAGTGACCCAGTGTGGAGAACAGCACTCAACACTCCTGAGGTAGCCATGGGCTTGGTCCTTCAGAGGCACGGCTAAGAGCTAAGCTACAGCAGAGTGACCACAGCAGGGGGAGAGAGCCACTGGCTGAGTCAGGCAGAAGCTGGTGGGCAACAGTAAGGACTAGATCTGATTCTTTTTGTCACCACGAATCGCAACCCCTATGCACTGGTACACAGCAATACTCAAGAAGTTCGTTGGCTGAGGAGAAAAGAAATTTACTCAATTTACATCGTTTAATGCAAATGGTATCCAGTTATGGCTACACATGTATTCTTTGTGGAACTATGATTCCTGGGCACACCTAGTGTATCAAAACCTCAAGATATGAAGCCCCAGAATCAGCATTTTTTGTAACGTGTGGCTGGCCGTACAATATATGCAAGTAAAACGTGAGGATACACCAAACTACAATACACACCTCAGGCACTTTCAGTTCTGAGTACAAATGCCTTAGAGAACTTAACTTTTAAAGTTTTTAGTAACAGCCCTTTTAAGGACAACTCTGTCTTTTATAAAACTGCTACCAAAGACACCCAATTTGCCAGGAAGCCCTAATAAAAAGGATTGATTCGATACTGAATTACAAATCAGAGTGCATTTAATATTTGTTAAATGAATAAGCTAGTTTCTTAAGAGGTTAGTGTTAGGCACGTTGGTCACCCTATCATACTGAGCCACCGTATTTTTTGGACTGTAAGACGCATGCCGCCCCCCTGATTTGGGGGGAAATGGGGGTGCATCTTAAGAGTCCAAATGGAGCTTACCTGGCTCAGTGGGGGTGGGGGGGCAGCCTATGTTATTTATATTTTACCACATTTTTTGCTTCAAAATTTTTTTTTCCTATTTTCCTCCTCTAAAACCTCGGTGCATCTTACGGTCTAGTGCGTCTTACAGTCTGAAAAATTTGGTGCTTCTATCACCATAGGAACTACGTAACTCAGCATTTTCATTATCGCTGCTGCAGTGGCAAAGTTCTCATCTACATTAAATACTCTTGATACAACTTGCCTAGGTTTCAAACTTCTTAAAATCCTTTTTGGTTTAGACAGGTTAACAACAAATGAATACATGAATGGGATATCTCTAAGTTATTACCAGCTATTGCATTATGCAGAATTATACAAACATTAAAAAAAAAGTTATACTAGAAAACCAACTTAGAACACAATTTAAAGAGAAAAAAAATTTATTGCAATATAAAATGCACTTACAAAATGTCCACAGAAGACGTAATTCTTCAATGCTATATAAATTTATTGGGAATACTTTATTCACCTTCTATTGTTACGATGATGCCACCTAAAATATACTGTAAACGATGAGTTATACTCTCTAACAAATGCATCACTGATTTTCAACAATCATTCGTTTAATAATAATAAAGACCATATAATCACATCTATGCTCTGGAATGTCCATTTATTTTCATGTAGTGTGGTAGAATTTAGAATATAATTGCACATGAATGGTACAGAAAAACATTCACTACTAAATTACTTTATGCCTTCATGACAGGTCGGCAATCTTTCTGACTAAAACTACCAGCTTCAGGATTCTCAACGCAGGAATTTGCAAGTATGTTGTGTCTATGTGTGCACCCATGGAACAACTTAAAGTGTATCTTTAGTAAACAAGTGCAACATTACTGCTGATTATTTCGCATGTTTAAACATCATAGTCTGATTATTTGTAAACAAACAAAACCCCACACAAATACTCTTAATTCTAGGAAAAAAATCTGTCAAACTATAAGTAGTTCTAATATGTTTCACTTGAACACACACCGAATTTCTAAAAGGTGCATACATTACCTTAGATAATAAGGTGTAAAAGTGTTTCATATTTTATACTATGAAATGTGCATTTCTGATAGTTTTATGCAGCATAAAGTTTAAGTTTAAATCAAAAAATTATAAATCCTGGATCCCCACAGTTCATTTAGAAAACACCTCCAAGGCATGGCTCTCGCAGCAGGTTTAACAGATCAAACATGATGAAGTGTTCTAGCTCCCTCTATTCAAGTATCAAAGAAAAATGAGGCTCAAAATCTTTGTACGTTGCAGCAAAAAATGCAAAGCTTTAGAAAACAGTTAAAGGTGTTTTGAAATAACAAATTGAAATAAGATTCTTAAGCATTTATCTGTCTTGGGCTGATAAGTACTGGGACTTTAAAACAATTTCATTAAACATGAATGTTCGCTCAAAAGTGATAAAGCACATTTGCCTATAAATATATTTTGGAGAGATATCGACCTTGATGTTTAAAACTTTTTCAGTATTAAGTATTACTTGCTTTTGAATTATATTAATATTCAACTGAGCATAAATACTTGGCCTCATACTACTTACAATAAAATGACTTACTTTAGAAATAGAAACTTTTTAAAGCATTAGAAAGAGAAATCACTAAAGCTGTATAAATGTCTTTCAATGAAATGAGAAATCCTGCAGTACAGAAAGTATCTTGTACCCTTAAGGTTTCAGAGTGAGCTGACCTTAAATTTTAATGCCATTTAAAAAACCGAAGAGTCGAAGAGAAGCCTGCTGCAATGAAGCACTGTTTCTAAAAGCTGCAGGTACGATCCCATTCTGAGAGCAGTGCTCCTCCAAGTAAGCAACGTTCCACTTAGGCACACTGATTTTCAGCTTAGAAAGTCTAAGCTGGTTCTTAACATATTCCCTAAGTAGTATGAATAGTTTAAGGTCTTTCTCCCTTCAAGAAAAAAATTTGATGTCTCACTAAAGAGTAATAAGAAGTATATCTTACTTTCAAACATTAGACTTCCTGGAAATGGCCCATCTGTAAAAAACTTTAAGAATTATGTGAAAGTGTAGAATCATCATTCTATGAAAACAGTGTGACAAAATTAAACATCATTGTGTTGAAACCTTTCCTAGCTTTAACTCAAAAACAGAAATCATGAGACTTCCATAACATTAATTTTAAAAACACACAGAAGTGAAAAGTGCTATTTTTCAAAAAGTACAATTTTTTTCCTTACTACATATCAACATGGAATGATTTCAGTTCTCCTGTACTAAAAGCTGGACTTTTAAAAAACTAGTATTGTAGTACTTAATATAATGATATTAATCAGTAGTGGCTTCAGTTTCAGCTGGACCCCTTATTAATCTTCGAATTCCCCTTTTTCCTGCAGGACCTTTTGGTTTTGCAAAACTTTGCTTATGTGCATGCTGCTTGGGGTGTACTTCTTCATAAAGGAAGTCTGCAGTCAACTCATCCCCATTGTCTATCTCTATCTGGAAGAGATGAAATTAATAAAGAGTACTGCAAAATGAGAAAGTACAACATGCAAAACCTGTAAGAGCCAGTTGTCAAGTGTGAATGCTCACAAATAAATATGTAACACCCATTCCGGCAAGAGAGAATCAAAGACCCGTGTAAATAGTTTCACTTTCATCTTTCTGGAGGGACAGTAGAGGAAGCAACGCTTGAATATACAATCAGCTATAACTTCTTTCTTCTTCATTTTAACTAGTGTTTAAAAGCTGATGCCACCACTATATTCTCAAGTAGCTCTGCTTTGATACACTATATTCAAGAAATATTACTTATGGTTCCTTATCACCTGGTTACTTAAAATAACTCTAGGACAGAGTTAGCAAACTGTGGCCTGCAAGCCAATCTAACCTAAGAGCGTGTTTTATAATTTTGAATGGTTGCAAAAACAGAATAATAAAACAAGGAACAATATATAACAAAGACCATGTGTGGCATGACAGAACCTGAAATATTTACTATCTGGTTCTCTTGTAGAAAAAGTTAGTCTATATTTGCTAAAGAAGGTGCTTCTTCAGAACTTAAAAAGCACGAAAGGTTCAGTACTTAAAACACCTGTAGTTTGTAAGGACTTGTGTTTTCATAGTAGAAGGTCTTAAGAATAAACCATTTCTTCATCCATGCCTCACCTATATTTAAGATACTAAACTTAAGAAAATTGGTAGCTTAGCTCCCAAAATTCAAATGTTTATGCCCATTCCCTCCTTTCCTAGTAAATGGATTCTCAACCTTCCCATGATTTAATTCCTTATTAATAACTGTAATTCCCTATTAATGAGACTGTAATTCCTTATTAATAACAAGTCTTGAGACATTCACAAGAGTAGCTCTAGCAGTACTGTCCAACAGAATTTTCTACAATATGGACATATTCTCGAAATTCTGCACTGTCCAATATAGTAGCCACGTGTCACTAATGAGGACCTGAAATGTGGCTGTTGTGATTAAGAAACTGAATGTTAAATTTTATTTAATTTTAATTTATATTTAAATTTAAATAATCACATGCAGTGTGTGGCTACATATTAGAGAGTACAGACCTCTAGGGAGAATTGGGGTCATGATAGGAGTGGAGAAGATCCCAAGGATTTATGATGAGAACAAGAAAAAATACTCATGAATCGCAAAGATCATGAACTACATGGAAAAGACAATAAAAATCTAACAAAAACTGCAACATTTTTAAATAAGTAGGCAAGCATTAGATAAATACAGTGATAGATATATTACTTAAAATAAATTAGATGGATAAACAGGTAGGTAATTACCTTTCTAATGACATCCATTTGTAGCTGCCTTTCTACGATGTCTAGCAGAGGGCTCTTGCAGCTGGAGTACAGCATCCGTTCTCTTATACTGCACGTGTACCCAGGCATTGAATAAATAAAAACTGTAAGGTAAAAAATAACGATAAATACAATTAGCAGCATATCAATTAAAGCAAATACTAAGCCTTCCTGAGCAAGCAATAAGCGACATGTTAAAACCAAATGTGTCATATACCTATGGACTCCAAATAGTCTCCTTCATGGGAATGTTTATATAGAAAGAAATGGTAACGTGCTGCATCCTTGGGAATCCTCTTTGGCAAATCTTTTAGTTCTGTATTTGTTGTGTTGGCCAAAATAATAATTTCATTTTTTATATCTATTTCCTGTCAATAAGAAATAAAATATGTGCATTAAAACAGATGGAGATATTTAAAATTTATAATAAAATACTAGAAAAGGGGAAACTTACACAGGTTTGACTTTTTTCCATGAACACATTATACATTGCTTTTGTAGTTTAAAAATACAAATAAAAATACCCAGGAAGCAAATAAAAAATTTTTAAATCTACTAAAAACAGACCTTCTATAAGCCATCAGTTACTCAAAACAGCAGTCATTTCATAACCATTATATGTCTCTTTCTTACCAATTGCACATAGTTGAGCTGTCTGGTGTTCAATTTTTCCAAAGCCTGAAAAGCTTCTCGAGAAATAGGAAAGGCTACTCCTTGCAGTGTTTGATGCTTAGTGTCCACACCCACGTCAGTTTGTACCTAAGTATGACACATTTAATGCACTGATGAATTTTTAGCATATGGCAGTGCATATGGCAAAGATAACAGAACCCAGCTTCTATAAAGTGGTCATTCCACCCTCGCCCATTTCAATGTAATTAAAATTAACACTGAAAACACTACAAACTTAAAAAGCAAGTTTTCCCCATTAGTTAATGTTCTGCTAGCACTCATCAACATGCACAATGCATGACACATCTTTATGGAAATGCTGGGAGCGAACTGTGTTAATGGTGCTTCTGGGGCTTTGTTTACGTTGGGCACAACGGCGATGAGCTACACAGGCTCTCTGAATGTCTTCAGATTGCACCTTAATTATTAAATTTTACTTGGTAAAATTTATAAATGGTGATATATATAAAATCACATATAGAACTGTGTTCTACTAGACATAAAATGAAACACAAATACCATGCACTGAACTGAAAAGAGTACAAACAGTAAACAAAGACACAACACAGCTCAACAAACTGCAGAAGTTCCAGACTCAGAGCTTTCATTACTAAGGACGTGGGTTACATGTACTGGAAGAAGAGTACTTCAAGAAAGCTTTCAATGCATATGCTTAAGACTTTTATACTCAATAAATAACGACTAATATAGGGTCTCATTTGCAGTGTTGCAACAAAAAGTCAAATAGAAATTTTACTTTAAAAAAAAAGAATGGAGATTCTACAGCATAAATGGTACTGGATAATGAAAACATCATAGAACATATGCAAGTGCATACCCCAATACGATCCTCTGGGTTCTGATTGCAAGGAATAAAACAAACTATCAAACTTGAAAAAAAAATCACATAAAAACCCCTACTCAAATTACTTGAGTTAAAATAATATAAAATTAGATCCTTGCTATCAGGTTAATCTTTAATAATATTTAATCATTTTCCAGACTAATTCTTGTTAGTCTGTTCCACGGACTAGTAAATGGTGGTTTATTCTACTTGTTCTTTTCTATAAATTCCAGTGGAAACACAGTAACTTTTATAGCTTGTAACTAGAATGGACGCAGTAAACACATTAAAAATGAGAAGCTATAATATGGATGGAATTTATTAACTCAAATATGCTAAACAAATACATTCATATTTAAATACCATCCAAGTAATGTTCACAGAAGCTAATATATAGAGCTTCTAGAACTCTTTAACATCTCATTGAGTTTATATTTTATTTTCTTTTGTCATCACTATTGTCTGAAATAACGTAAAACAAACCTGCTTCGGGCAACCTCATTAGATACAATATTCTTGGCACTAAATGGGTAACACACTTTTTCCAGTATTTAGTATTCAAAGTACACAGTTAAAAACAATTGTACTTCTAACAGGAAGATTTACTATTCTGTCACATATATTATAACAACTGAAAAAACCTATGTATGAAATTGATGGGAAGTTCCTGAAAATGCATTCGGCACACTCTTGTCTCTAAATATAAATAGAATAAATAAATATAAGCTACCTCACCTATTTATTGTCTAGTTATCTCTGTATCTATTGAATAAAAATATATTTCAAACACTTAAAATCTTGCAATGGTTTCAAAACGGTAATTTACCTCATTTATTTTAATCTGTCGTAATTCTTCCTCAGCTGCAGTCAATGGGGCCGGAGAAGACTGTGACTGCAAATACTTTTTATATCCATGTAGTGACACATCTTCCTGTAAGCAGAGAAATGCGCCACTATAATTCTCTAGAAGTCAAATCTCAGTGAGGTTATTTAGGACAAACAAAATTATTAACATAACACAAAATATTTTAACTGAAAATAAATACCATCTATAATTTTATATTTCCTATTTCCTATTTTTTATATTTCCTATTTCCTAATATTTTATATTTCCTATTTTTTAATCCTCTATTCTATAGGCTTCAAAAATTTTAAGGGGAGAATCTACTCATCATTTTCAAAGTTTTATAATTACTACATCTTTTTATGAGTGCAGTGGTGGTGATGGCCAGTCATGTGACACACCCAATCATACTTACGTCTAAAGGACAATTATCATTAACCTTCTGGGGAAGCCCGTCCTATAGTTATTTAATAATCAACATATTCAGATTCTGCATTCTTATTATATTGACATAATCTCTCTGTAATTATTCATAGAAAATAATGATAGTAGCCCTGGCTGGCGTAGCTCAGTGGATTGAGCGCGGGCTGCGAACCAAAGCATCGCAGGTTCGATTCCCAGTCAGGGCACATGGGTTGCAGGCCACGGCCTCCAGCAACCACACATTGATGTTTCTCTCTCTCTCTCTCTCTCCCTCCCTTCCCTCTCTAAAAATAAATAAATAAAACCTTTAAAAAAAGAAAAAGAAAAAAATTCATCTCTTTAAAAAAAAAAGAAAATAATGATAGTTCTTATTTCAAAGAAAAAAATATTCCAAAGAGGTTCTCTTTTCATCAAAATTTTGTGAATTTTGGAAAACTGAGGACAGAATTAAGAAAACAGGCTAACTAACGGTGAATAAGCAAAGTATTCCCATCTGACCTTGGACTTTAAATTAACAGGTTATATTACTTTCTGAATCAGAATAAAAGACCTAGACAAAACAAAAAACAAAAGACCCTGTTCAAAACTATATTTCAATTTCCCTAATTTGTGTGTATATGTATAAATACACATATTTACCCGTAAATTTTATAACAAAGTAAAATTGTAATAATTTAACTAAATAAAATATATTAGTCAACCAATTACCCCAATTAACTACTAAATCAATTTACTTACCTCAGTATTCTGATTTAAATAAAATAGTTACTGTTTCCACAACATGGGTATAAATGCTCATAGTATCTAAAAACTACTTTATCAGTCAGTCTCTTATTTTCTAAGCCTATTTCCCCATCATTAAAACGAAGTGGTCAAACTAAATGAGGGGTTGAACCAGAGCACAACTAAGGTATATTCTAGCTTTTGAAGTCTAACAAAGGAGATTTCAACATATTTTTTAAAGAATAAGTGCAATGTTTCAGTTAACTTATGTATCATATGAAATGTAACAATATTTTCTCTTATGTTATAAATTCATCAATCTGAACTCATACCAATTACCCATCACCTAGGAGTTCTTCCACCGTGGGCAGCTACAAAAGTGTAAGTTTTGTACCTTTACTGTTCCAAATACTTCGTCCTTAATGTGGCCGCCTCCAAACTCCTTTTTCAGAGTTGCTCTTGTTGCTGCATACAACATTTTTTGACGAACCTATTAAGTTGTGAAAGTTTTCTTAGAAGTTTATAGATAAAAAGTTATCATAACAAAAGAAAGCAATGTCTGAACACATTAAAATCTTCAAGCACATTAAAAATAAAATAAACTGTGATAAAGCTGAAACCTACTGACTATAATACACTAAAGTGTGTGTCCACAAATAACATCCTAACACTAGCATCTAAACTATCAATGGCTATTCAGGTAGATTTCGATTTATAACACAGTTCTCAAAAAGTTGGGGAAAAAATCTAAATTTTAAAAAATACTAATTTTCAAAGTATAAAATGAGTTCAAGAATAAAAAAATACTTAAAACACTATTAAAGTGAGAAAGAAAACAATGAAATAAAGTAATCTTGATACTGACATTTTACTAAAAGTAAATCTAGATTAGATTACTAATTAAGAATCAAATTTCACAGCCTATCTATGGCATATATGAGAAGGCCACATAAATAAAAAGAACTACTATATATACATAATTATTAAAGACTCTAATAGCACATATGGAAAACTAAAGATGACTGTTAACCAACAGAAATCATTTCATAATCCTACACGGTCAAATCTACTATTTCTTTCAGATAGGTTATATGAAATTAAAAAAGAGAATATGGTTTTTGAGAATATATGGATAACTTTAAAAATTATAGTTTTTCTACAAGAAACAAGAGAATTACTCTTAAAAATACTGGCAGTATCTATATATTAATTTTGTCTTCTGTTCTATTTAGTCAATCTATATAGTCAATTATAATTTTACAAAAAAAAAAATGTTGTGTATCACCTGAATGGCAGCTATTAATAATATTTAATAAAGGAATTCCAGTCAAGATGGAAGCATAGGTACACATGCATCACTTCCTTGCACAACTACGAAAAGGAATTACAACTAAATATGTCAAAAAATTCAACTGTATGAAGTCCAACAACCAGATTTAAAGAAGCCACATTCATCCAGATGGTAGGAGAGGTGGGGACAGGGTGGAGAGGCGAAGAGATGCAGTGTGGCCCAGTGTGGCCCGGTGTGGTGTGGAAAGGCAGCAGCAGCAGTGGAATGGGCATGGGCTGTCCCCACATTCATGTGTGGTAGATAAAATTGGGAGGGACACCCTGGGAGCAAGGGATACCTAGGAAGGAAACACTCGCAGCCTGAGTCCAGACCACATAGCCAGGGTTCCAGTGCCAGGAAGACAAATCCCCATACCTTCTGGCTGTAAAAATCAGTAGGGATTGGGGCTGCAGAAGAAACTGCCAAATTTTCAGAAAACTTCACTTAAGGGGCCCGCACAGTCTTACAACATACGCAAACCCACCCACTCTGGGATTCAACACCAGGGCAACAGCTGGAAGGGCACCAGTCACATACAGGGAGCAGGTAAAGTGAGTAGAAACAGGGTGAATGCTGGGCAAATCCCCAGAAGTCAGGCAGCAGCACTGTCCCCTGTCCAAACCCTCCCCCAACACAGAGCCACAAAGCAGTGAAGCAGGTTGCTCCACCCTGGTGATTACCTACAGCTCCACCCCACACAATTTACAGGTTCCTTTTACAAGGAGTCAAAGCAGCTCTACCTACCACAGAAACAAACACAGGGACAAAGAAATATGAGACAAAGAAGTATGGCCCAAATGAAAGAACAGAACAAAACCCCAGAAAAAGAATCAAATGAAACGGAGATAGCAAACCTATCACATGAAGAGTTCAAAACACTGTTGATCAGGATGCTCACAGGATGTACACTGAGTACAGCAACAAAATAAAGGAAGAAATGAAAGTTACAGTACATGAAATAAAGACAAATCTACAAGGAACCAACAATGAATGGATGGAAGCCAGGATGCAAATCAATGATTTGGACCAGAAGGAAGATATAAACATTCAATCAGAACAGAGTGAGGAAACAAGAATTCAAAAAAATGACAATAGTATAAGAAGACTCTGGGACATCTCTAAACACGCCAACATCCAAATCATAGGGATGGCCAGAAGAAGAGGAAAAGCCAGAAATTGAAAACTTATTTGAAAAACTAATGAAAGAAAACTTCCCAAACATGGCCAAGGAAATAGACATATAAGTCCAGGAAGCACAGAGTCCCAAACAAGTTGGACCCAAAGAGGACCACACATCATAATTAAAATGCCAAAGGTGAAAGATAGAGAACCTTAAAAGCAGCAAGAGAAAAGCAGAGAGTTATCCACAAAGGAGTTCCGATAAGGCTATCAGCTGATTTCTCAAAACAAACTTTGCAGGCCAGAAGGGACTGGACTAGCAAGAAGTATTCCAAGTGATGAAAACCAAGGACCTACAACCAAGATTACTCTATCCAGCAAAGCTATCATGTAGGATGGAGGGGCCCATAAAGTGCTTCCCAAACAAGGTGAAGCTAAAGGAGCTCATCGTCACCAAGCCATTATTATATGAAATGTTAAAGGGGCTTATTTAAGCAAAAGAAGATAAAAGCTATGAACATTACAAAGGCAACACACTGACAACTATCAAAAACTGAATAAAAACAAAAAACAAAACAACAACAACAAAAAAACTAAGCAAACAATCAGAACAGGAACAAAATCATAGGTATGGAGATCATTTGGAGGATTATCCATGGGGAGGGGGAGAGGGGAGGTTGAGGGAAAGGGTGCAGGGATTAAGAAGCATAATTGGTATGCTTCTTAATGGAATGTTAAGAATATTATAGGAAATGGAGAAGCCAAAGAACTTATATGTATGACCCATGGACATGAACTAAGGGGGGAGAGACTGCTGGAGGGAAGTGGGGTACTGGGCAGAGGCAGGCAAAAGGGGAAAAAAGTGGGACAACTGTAATAACACAATCCATAAAATATACTAAAAACAAAGAGAATATTTAATATAATGTTCAATCAGTTCTCAGAATTCTTACTTTTAGACCAAAGTTTGCTTCATACTTTAAAGGTCCATAGTTCTTTATGATTGCCACAGATTTTAAGATTTTAAATCAATAATTCTATCCATTTCAAGGGCAAAACTTCTAAATCTAAGCACATCACTCCTAATTTCATATTACCAATCTAAGGATTTTCTCCATGATCATTCCTTTCTCTGAGAAATAACTGTTGCTTCTTAACTTTCTGTTAGCCTAGGAATATTTCAGAAACAAAACATTCTAGCATCTAATGTTAAGCAAGTTACAAAAAAGCTACTTACATGAGAATGATCTGGAGACCATGCAATGAATATCCATTCATATCCCTGGGCATTCTGAGAATCCAGCCTGAATAATATGTAGCATGGCTGTTTGTCCTCCAACAGGGGCAAAACAAAGGAATCATAATCCTTATCCCAGGACTCTGAAGGCGGACTGCATGATCCAATCACAAGTTTCTCTATAAACAATAATTTTTAAAAGATACATAAATGGTGTGAAATAACAAATGACAGAGTAAGGAAGAATAGAAACATAAATTTAGAGTTATTTCCTAATGACTATTATTCACATCAAAAATTTGAAAGGAAAATGCTTAATATACAAAAAATAATTATGATATATAGTACTAAAAACATACAAAAACTTTATGATCAGCATGGTTAAAGTAATATTATACAAAAAACACAATGAACTGATAAAAATGATCATAAACAGATGAGCAGGATGGCTGAAGAACGGGTGATATGCTGTAAGTTGCCAACAAACTATATTTAAATAAGTGTACCTCTCAGAAGGTAACTTCTGAAATAACACTGAATTGTACAGCAAGAAATATTAAATAAAACGAGGTTTAGCTCCTATTTGGCCATAACACTAATAATTTAAAATTCGTCCAGGAGCATCAGCTGGTGCGGCCACTTTAAGGCACTATTTGGCAGAACTGAGGAGGAGCGTGAATGTACTCTGCAGAGAGAGTCTCCTGCACATGTATGCAAAGGTGTTCCCGGAAGCACTGTATAATAGCGGAAACCGAAAACAGCCTCAATATCATCAGTAAGAGAACGGATGTGTAATATGTGACACAGTCACATGATAAAATTCTATTCATATTAGGAACAGCTATTAAGATGAGATGGAAGTATGTTATATTATTTATTCTTTGGAATTTCCTTATTTAAACTTTTTTCTCAAAATGAACATAAAAGTAAAACAAGAACATAGTGACTTTGTAAATAGCGTCATTTTCCTTCTGTAGTGATGCTAGTTATACTTTACCATTTCACATAAATAGTGAGTTAGGAAACAATGGCATTTAAAATTTTAGCTCAGTATTTCTAAAACATGTTGCTTTACAGTCTATGTTTATTCCTATCCAGTGTGGCAATATAGGTAGAACAATTGCATATTTTCAAACTATTCTGGTATTTTTAATATATAAGTTGAAAATAGAGAGCAAATTTACTTTCAGTTTATGAGAGAACAAGTTATTTTTCTAAAGTAAAATATTTCAAGGTATTTCAGAAATTAGGCCAATGGATTATTTTAACATTAATTTGTAATTAAGTAGCTATAAATTGTTCAAATTCAATTCTAGAAGAATTAAGAGTCTCCCACCCAACCAATTTTTCCCTTTACAGATTTTGAATCAATCAATTTATAATTTGTTACGTCCTCAGAACTTTTTCCCAAAAGAAAGGGAAATCATTTCCAGAGCATAGAGTGCAATCAAGTGGAGAAAACAGGAGAGTTTGAAATCCTTTGTTTCTACTTCAAAACTAACTTTACTGAACAACATCAATAACTTTTTTCAGATATAATCACCTGTTTACTGATTTCCATTCCAGAGATGGAAGCACTGACATTAGAAACGGATTGCCATGCAGAAACTGAGACAAAAAGTACAAGAGGACATCATCACACCAAAAAACATCTTTCTCTTTCCCTGATAGTCAAGTTCAAAATTCAGAAGTTAAGCAGGGGGCCGTGCAACATGCCCAAAATGTACAGGATCCAAGTTACTCAAAGGCAAGCTTTGAACTTGCTTCACATTAATAGCTCAAGACACTGACGACTTAGAGGTTTAAAAATTTAACACCCAATAATCCAAGGACATGCAATAAATAAAAATGTTTAACTAACCATTTTCAATAGATATTTTCAGAAGTCTGTATTTTCCATTTCTTGCTCTGGCAAAGACATCTTTAACATCTTCACTTGCTATGGAAAAAATAAAGAAACACAAACCTATTTTTTATACTTTTATGTTAAAACTCTCTAATGCTACTTAAGTGAGGGAAAATAAATTACAATACAAAGCAAAATATCTTCAGTATGTAGCATCCTCTTCTGATCAGTAATTTAAATTAAAAACTTAAAGGTAAAACATAGTGGACAGTGTACACAGCTAAGAACTATAAATATATTTTAAGTATATTAATTCTAATTTTAGTTAGATAAATCCATACAGAAGTAACACTGGAAGTGAATATATTAAAAGTTATTGAAGCCCCTTAATGAATAAATTACAATTTTGTAAAACACGTTTATTGCTTCTTTGAAAAATGTTGAAAACCTGCTTTCCTATTCTAATCCAATGTCAAGCTTGATAAACCAAAACACCTTCATCAATTCACTGTATATTTTCACACTAAAAATAACATTAAATATTCGATATCCTATCCTGATTTTTAAAAAAGTCAATAAAACGCATTCAGCTTAACCACTTCTGCTTACATTTTTCTAACTTCTACTTCTCAGAATGCTGGAATAAGCTCACTGAGTAAATATATATTTCACAACCTAAACCTTGTGCTCTTATTAAAGCTTCAGAAAGTTTTGTTCTTGGGTTGCAAGCTTGACGCCAAGAACTACTATTTCAGTAGTGCTTGCAATAAGGCTCAAGCGTGAAAAGTTACATATTGAAATACAAAACTAACTCGGACAAAAACAATGCTTTTAGATTTGAGACTATTTTGACTACGTTTGTGTGCAGGGGCAGGTGTGGGGTACTGTCAACGACTCTTAAGAACACAATGAAATGTTCATCTAGGGAAAAGATTGGTTGTCTATTAACAGGAAGAGCTTGTGTTAATATTAGAACTCATTAAGCGATCTCGAGTAACCCCGGGATATATTATTTGGTCGTGATGAGGTGAGCGCTTCCACACTGCCCATTTTCAAACGAGGGATGGAGGTGAAATATAATTGCACATTCAACTGCCTGCACGGATAGTTAAAGGCAGCCACACAGATCAGACTTTCCAGTTCCCTGGGGAAGTGCCTAAAAAAAAAAAAAAAGACTAAAACATCCCATACTCATCATTTCAGAATACATTTCATGCTCCTGTTTTGGGAGGAAATGCAGAAGAGTTTGGGACCTCTTAGTGGAAGTAAAAAACATTCCAGCTTCTTTCTTTTTATTGTCAAAATCCTTTGCACCTTAAAAAAAAAATTATCCCGTCTCTCAACAGCAAAAGAAACCACAGTCGCCTCCACCTTCCCAGGTCTTCCCTACCTGATGAAAAGGGGGAAAAGTTGGGCTATTTCTCGGGGGGCAGTGAAAGGCACGCCCCCTTTACCCCGGCCGACTCGGAAACCAATTTCCTCCGCTACAGCGAATTTCAGGTCCGTTTGCAACGTGGCGGCTGCCGGGCCCGGGCTGGGAGGGACACAGGCCGGGGAGCTCCCGGGACACCAGAGTGTGGGGAGGCGCAGAGGCCCGGCTCACCCGGAGAGACCGACTCCCCGCGCTCTCGGCCAGACTCCTGCCTCGCCCGGCCCGCAACCCGCCCGGCTCGCCCGCGGTCTCCCGGGAGTCCCTTCCTCGCGGGATGCACCGGGCACCGTTACCTTGGATGCCGGTCTGATGGGACATGGCGGCGGCTGTGGGCTCCCGGGTCCGACGCTGACTACAGCGAGCGGCCCCGGCCGGTGACTCCAGGAAGCGGCGGCTTCTCAGCCGGCCCAGCGCGTCATCAGGCTGCGACCGGCCGCCGCCCCGCCCCGCCCCCCCGCGAGGTCGACGGCGTCCTAGCGCGCCCGGGCTAACGTACCGCGGTCTGGTGTTTGGGTGGGCGGGTTGCAATTCCACGGCCCCGGGCCCCAACCTTCCGCTCTGCGCCCAGGATCCCTGCTGTCGGCACTTGTCGCTTCCCCCACTCCACCTCGGTGAAACACCACTGAGCCAACTAGATCCTTCCAGCGACCCTGCCGACCCAGCCATTCACTGGTTCAGCGAAAGGATGCTCAAAAACGGAGTGAAAATTTTGCTGAACTTACGTTTTCAGCTTAAATTGGTGTGCATAATATCCTTCTTGGTCAACTCCTCCTGTAACCTATACGAATTAATGTGAAAGGTCGCTTCCCGCCCAATTTTTTAAAATGAAAGTTAATATACTATAGGCGGTCTCATACCAAATTTTCCCACACTTTTAAATTAACTTTCTTTTTTTCAGTTTGCCTCATTTACAGACCGAGTTTTCCTTTCTCTTCATCCCTAAGAAAGACAGCCACTGAGAGTGAGAGTATTGGCTGACTTAACTACTATGTGTTCAATTCTACCGTTGCAAATTATAATACTCTGCGCAAGATTGGCCTAATTATTATTTAGTCAAGTAACTATTCAATATTTCCTTGATAAATTTGCAAGGTAACAAGATATTTAAAATTATTTCCGTTATTTAAAAGTTTATGAACAGATGTTTCCCTTTTTTAGTAATTATTTTTGTACTAGTTTTTCTGCCACTCCTATGTTAGCCTTCTAGGTAGAAAATTGGGTCTTCTGTTTCAAGGGCCTTGAACTGACACATATACAAAATTGCAATCTGCTTATCAATAAATAGTTGGTTCGGGACAATAATTTAAGGACAAGTTAACAAATCACTCTTTAAATACAATACATTTTAAATTAGTTATTAACAAGCAGACAAGCAGTTGTTTTTCTTTTCAAGGATCACAGCAAGCATAGTTGCCATGTTCTTTTGTTATCTAAACGCTATTTCTCAAACAGATCTTCGTATTCTGGAATAAGCAAAATTTAATCTGAGTGTTATGACTTGTTAGGATTTAATAAATATAGTGAGGACTTTCATTCTAACCAAATCCACCCTGAGCATAGAAAATTGTAGAGTTCATTTACAATTTTTTTGGCTGATTCATGTCCTGGTGCCAGGAAAATTGCTTAAGGAAGTTGGCATTGCTCAAAAGTACTGATGAGAAAAAAAAATAACTTGCAAATTCATGCTTAGAAAGGACCATTGTATCTTCAGCCCTGACAAGAGGGGAGAGTTCAGTTAGGGGGAGTGGGATCACTGGCATCCTCCGGAAAGTGCTTATTTTCTGCCGGTTCCTTAGTTTAAATTTAAAAATCTGCATGGCCCTTGGGTGCATTGTTTTTAAAATGGCAAAAGATCCTCTGAGCAAAAGAGGGAATCTGAGCAGGGGAAAATATTTGCTAAGCTACAAAGAATATAGACCAAATGATCTTTTTTACTATCCATCAACATTTCTAGATATAGTTAAATAATTTACTCTATTTTACGATATTCTATGTATGTGTAAAAACTGGTTTCTTGATGCTTCCATAAGGCGTTTTATGCAAATGGTTATGGTTAATATTGGCAAAAACTTAAATCTCATCAATTTGTTATGTATGATGTTTATTTTAGATTGGGTTAAAGTTTGACTTTGCACTAACTTGGAGAAATGGTTTATTGAATATATAGAGTGCTAGTGATGCATATAGTGTTTTACTAGTGTTGCATATAGTTTATCTTACTCCTTTAATCTTTCTTACATCTTAAATTTGACACCAATCATATTTCTCCCCTTAACTTTAAAAAATTGTGATAAAATACATGTAACTTAAAATATATCCTCTTAGCCATTTTAAAGTGTACAGCTAAGTAGTTTTAAATACATTCACCTTGTTCTGCAAGTCTTTTCATCTTGCAAAACTGAAACTCTGTATCCATTAAACAACTGCGCATTTGTACCCATTCCCCAGCCCCAGCAAACAACACTCTACTTTCTGGCTTTATGAATTTGATTACTTTTGGTGCCTCATGTAAGTGGACGCATACAGTATTTTTCTCTTTATGACTTGTGTATTTCACCTGACATAATGTCCTCAAGCTTCTTCCATGTTATAGCTTAGAATTTCCATCCTTTTTAAGGCCAAATAATATTCCATTGCATGTATATACCACATTTTGTTTATTCATTCATCCATTGATGGGCACTTGGGTTTCTGTCACCTTTTCGCTGTCATGAATAATACTGCTATGAGCATGGGTGTACAAATAATCTGTTCCTGTCTCTGCTTTCGGTTCTTTGGGGCATGTACCCAGAAGGAGAATTGCTAGATGGTATGGTAATTATCTTTTTAACCTTTTTGAGGAAACACCATACTCTTTTCCTTAGTGACCGTACCACTTTGCATTTTGTACAACAGTGCACAAACTCAGAGTTCCAGTTTCTCCACATCATATTCAACACTTGTTATTTGCTGGTTTGTTTTCTGGCTTGTATTCATAGTAGCCAATCTAATGCATGTGAGGTGGTATCCCATTGAGGTTTCTGATTACAGTTTCCTAATGATTAGTGATGTTGAGCATCTTTTCTTATATTTTTGTCCATTTGTATATCTTTGGAGAAATGTTTATTCAAGTCCTTTGCATATTTTTAAATTGGGTTGTGGGTTTTTTTGTTTTGTTTTTTGTTTTGGTGTGGAGTTGAGTTCTTTATATATTCTAAATACTGGCCTCTTGTCAGATACATGATTTGCAAATATTTTCTTCCACTCTGTAGTTTTCATTCTGTTGATTGTGTCCTTGATGCACAGAGGTTTTTTAATTTTGATGTAGCCCAGTATATCATTTTTTGTTCCTTTTCTCCTTATCTTTAGAATATATTTGCTAATCTTCTGAATATCTTCTACTTTCCATCTTTAAGTTTCTACTAAATATCTTATAAATATCATCTACACTTTCTATATATACTTTCTTACCTTTCACTCCGTAAATCCATGCTTCCCGAAA
This sequence comes from Tonatia bakeri, assembly GCA_004024845.1. NCBI lineage: Eukaryota > Metazoa > Chordata > Mammalia > Chiroptera > Phyllostomidae > Tonatia > Tonatia bakeri. The sequence goes on along the minus strand of PVIA01001692.1, from coordinate 157,212 downwards.
GCTGTACCCAGGTGCTGCAGCCACAGGAGCTGGTGGCCCTGCCTGGGGGATGTTGCAGATTTTGAAAGGAAACAATGTGATACTTGATGTCTTTCTGACACCACCCAAAATACTAACTTGAGACAGTGTACTGTTACAATATTAGTTGGCTCTGCATTCCTTTCCACAAGGTCGTCTCTTTGCAAAGCTGGGTTTTCAGTGGTTGCTGTGATCAAAGCAACTACAAGGTGAAAATCAGTGTGGAACAGGAAATGACAGCAGCCAGTGTCAGTATAATTCCAATGTTTAAAAAGTTGTATAACAAGTGCATACTTCCCCTTAGTAAGTATATAACTGTGATTATTTAAAAACAGTCAAATATTATTTTTTTCTTGAATTATATGTATTACTTTTTTAAGTAGCTACTAAGTTGCTAGTACATAAATACTGATTAAGTTGTTTGGAACTCACTATTTAATAAACTGAACTGTTAAAATATTTCTTTTGTCCTAGGAACAGTATGAAAAAATTACTAAGATATAAAATCCCCATAAATGGAGAAAGTTTGGGAATTTCTGTCTTACAACCTTGACATGTGGTTTTCTCCACACCGCTCTATTGAAACTGTTTTTCTTGAATGTGACTAATACCTTCCTTCTTAATAGAAAAATCAATTGTATTTATCCTCAGATGTTTTATGTTTCCTATGGCTACTGTAACAAATTAGCACAAACTGGGTTGCTTAAAACAACAGAAGTTTATTTTCTCATAGTTCTAGAGGCCAGAAGTCCAGAATCAAGGTGTCAGTACTGCTACCATCACTTCCTACGTACTAGGGAAGGATCTGTCTTTGTCTCTTCCAGGCTCTAGGGGCTGTTGTCCTGCCTTCATATCCCTCCAGACTGTGCCCTTGTGGCCACATTGCCTCCCCCTCTTCTGCCTTAAATCTCCTCCTGCCTCTCCTCTTCAGGACACTTGTCATTGGATTCAGGACCCACGCAGATAATCCAGAATGATGTCTTCGTTTCAATATCCTTAATTTATTGCATCTGCAAATACCCTTTTTCCAAATAAGGTAACATTCACAGGTTCCAGGGATTAGGATGTCGACATATCTTTTAGGGGGTTTACCCATTCAACCCACTGCAGATGTCTGAGGCTTTTGGTTCTATTTATCATTACCTCTCGCTGACATGCCCCTTTTCCTCTTTCTTTAACACTCCTGTAAAACTGATCTTCCTTTTCACTTGGCCCAGCCACGGTGCCTATAGTATCATAGTCAAACATTAGTTTGGTGTTACTGTGAGCATTTTTTTGGATGAGATTAACATTTAAAGCAGATTGTCCTCCGTAATGTGGATGGGCCTCATCATATTATCAGACCAACAACTGACTTCCCCAAAGTGAAAAGGGATTCTGCCAGCAAGTTGCCTTTGAACTTGAAATGCAACTCTTCCCTGAATTTCTCTGCCTGGCCCTCCAAAAAACGTGCTCACATCCTAATCCCTGGAATCTGCAAATGTTACCTTATTTGGAAAAAGGGCTTGTCCCATGAGATTTTGGACTCACCAAGTCTCCAAACAGCATTATCCAATTCCTTAAAATGTATCTTTCCCTACATACATACACATCCTGTTGATTCTTTTCCTGGAGAATCGTGACTAATACCCTTTAACTCCTCCTCTGTTTTCTTTACCTTACTTTGTCAACATATGCAAAAAATGAATTCATATGTCTTCAGTAAGTTTCCCTACTGTAGACTTCACAGCTGCTTTATATGATGCCATCATTTAAAAGTAGACCCTTTTAATCTGCCACTTAGCTACTTCCAGACGTAGGAGCACTTGTTCGTATTAGACACATCACTGTCGTCAGAAGTAAAGGTAACACGGATCATAATTAAAACGCTCAGTTTTGGAAGTGTGAAGTTCATCTCTTCCATTCTCAATCTGCATCCAGTAAACCATTCTTGCCAGTTACTTAGCAAAGTTCAATGAAGCATTAGACAGAGTAGGCAATTAATATTCAAGTATTCCACTTACCTAGTCCCTCACTTATACCTCTTCAGAATCCTCACATCCAGCTATTTTCTAAACCTTATACTGTTGACTGGTTTTGCTTTCGAAAGCAAAGCTATCTTTGGGTTCCCTTCTTTGTGTCTCATTGCTCTACTCTTCTTACCATACCTTATGTTATGTACTATCTAGCCCTGCATGAATGACTTCACACTCAGTTGTCAAGTTCATTTCCTGAAATGATTTCCTACTGGTCAATCCCATGCATACTGACTCTTAATGCCTCCCCACTACTTGCAGAATGTGGTTCAAGCTCCTCAGCCTGGCACCCACGGCCCTCTCTCCGCAGTGTCTTTCCTAATTATGTCCTGTGTGCTGGTCACACTGACACAGTCGTCCCTAAATCGTGCACTGGATTATCCGTGTCATGCTGTTTTTCCTGATCTGGAAGACAGCACCTCCCTCCCCTCTGTGTACATCCCAGCATTTTTCAACTTTCTCTGCCTTTCAATATTTAACCCATTTTTGGAGCCATTTCAACTTGCATGAAGCCCTCCCTCAGTCTCAATTATATATAGCATTTGGTCTGTCTCTTCTAGCACCCCTCTTAATCTTCCTTGTAGTCACAGATGTATGTAAACTCATCCTAGTGTTCCTGTTCGTCTGTGTAGTCCTTGATATCAGGGACTTCCTCGTATTCTTTTTGGCATCTCACATGAGTTAGCGCTCATTCATTCATTCATTCCTTCATCAGGTTCATCGTGTTCTTAAGTTGGGGATATAATCATGATCACAGTGCTCTGTAAACATCTCTGGAATTTCAAAAGTCTTAGTGATTTTTGTTTCACTTATGGAAACAGATGTTGCTAAGTCACTTACCCTCAGTGGAACCATGAAACAAAGGTCCTGAGCAGTTTTAGAAAAATGCTTTTTCAAGTTATCAAATTGTATGATTCTTTGGTGATGAAAATGATTATACATTCACTCTGTGAAACAGTTATTTGAAAACAGTTCTAATTAGTTTATGCAAGTAAACTGAATTTCTTTTGAAAAATCTGAATTGTATGATTTTTCTTTTAAAAAAAACTTTATTTTTATGGTAATTATTTTTTTAGCACTGACTGTTCAGACATTTATAAAAATTGCATCCTCTCTTATCTCTTTAAAAAATTAACTGATTTAACAGTGGCACCTTGCTTTTGGCCTTATCTACTTATCTATTATTATTTCCTATTATTTAGATCTATGATTTCTCTGCTGTAGCCACAAATATTTTCCCACTTTTACATATCTATTATATGTTCAATTATTAAATATTCACTAGAACTATCATAATAATAGTACCTTAGATTTGTAGGATGGTTTACAGGTTTCAATGAATATGTATAGACTTATTTGAGCACCAACATAATCCTGTCTGACAGATTGAATGAAATATTATCAAGCTTATCTTTTTTACTTTCAGAGATTTGGAAATTTGGAAATTGAGAGGGGAACTCAGCAAGTTTTAAGGATAGGAAAATGTAAGAGACAGAAACCACTTTAAGGCAATGTGTGCAAGCAACAGGATATATTATAAAAATACACGAGAATCTCCTGGATCCCAAGGGCCTGGTCTCATCTCTGCTTCTGTCTCTTTCTCTCTCTCTCTCTCCAGATGGCATCTCTCTGCTTTTTCAGTCAAAATGAAACTGGAGAAGCTGGCGTTCGGGCTGCCTGTCACCTACCAGACCCAATAAGCAGAGGCAGGGATTGACTCTTTGTGGGCACTTCATTCAGATGGCCGGTGATCTGAGAAGGCAGTGAGTTTGTACCCTAACAGACCGTCTTACCTTTCCTTTCAAACCAGCATTTTTATGAAAGGGCAGAAGTGTAGGTAAGGGCTTTGGAATTCAGGAAATCGGTTAGTCAGATATAAGCTGCAGTCCAGCAGTTTCCCTAGCATCCGCTGATGGTGATTACCTGTGTCCTGGGCAGCAGACTGTGTCTCCCTGGAACACCGTGGCTGGGATACCATCTTGGTTGCTTATGATCTCTTCTTGAGCACAGAAGTCAATCGCTTGTGGGCTCCTGGAGTCCAGGTGGGCCTGTACCTGCAGTCTCTGAAACAATAGCTTTTTGCATGCATAAACTACTAGACTCCTTAGCTATTACCTTAAACTAAAGTTTTCTAACTCCTGAGTCTACCATCAAAAATGGCAAAATATGTCCACCCTGCACTTCCCAAAATGACAGTTGTGATTTTGGCTACATGCAGATATTAAGTAGTTATTTCTAAGTACACGTTCCGAATTCCTAGGAGAGCATATGGTTAACCCTGCTTGTCTTAGGTGTCACATCATCCTTGGCCAAGCTGGCTGGTTTACCCAGTACACCCTGCCCCATGAAGGGAAGGCAGTTGCCAGAGGAGGGGAGATGCGTGCTAGGTTTGGAAAAGAGGCTCAGAATTCCTACTTCTTACAATTTTCGTGAAGCCAGTGCTTAGAACCTAAGTTAGAAATCACAAACTCAAAATGCATACAGGGGGCATGTAAATACCAAAAATGAATGAAAAAATAAATAAATGAATGAATCTGACAGAGACTGTCACCCAGATGGAACCCAGACTGCATCTAAAGGGTGCACCTGTTCAACTCCAACAGACTGACACTCCATGGAAACTCACACCCAGGGTAAACAGTATTCCAATTTTCAAATAGAAGTTGAGATTTTATATAAAATCTCCTCGAAAACAAAAAACTGCAGAAAGGGTCTGATTTTTCCTATGAACTGGTAGTTTAGGACTTCTAACCTCACTCTTCTATCTGATCAATTGTCAAATAGTGACATTTAAACACTTTCTTCCTCTGTAAATTTTTGAAGCAGTGAAGAGAACATAATGTGTACACCGTTAACATGAGCAGTACCCGTGCTGGTGCGGACCCATGCACACGCAAAACTAGAAATGGGTTGCTCACCTCTGAATGTGACACTTCTGATGGAAGCAAGTCATTTCCTCCTCACTTGCTGAGATCATTATTTATAAAGAGCTACACTATTTGCTTGAGGCTTTTCTGCAAAAGAAACCCTGTTTTAGAAGAAAAAGCCATTTAGAAGCTTTATGCCAATACCAATGTCTCATGGTTGTCATGGAAATCAAGTGAGATACAAATTTCTAAAGTTTTTGACACATATTAGTGCCTCAATGTACATTAGGCTTTATATATGCTAGTAGGAATGAAGTCCAAATAATACAGCATGAAACAAAATAATGTCATTAAAAACAGAACAAGTAAAGTCAGCCTGAATTTCCAAACATCAAAAGCAATGATCAGAGGTTGATTTGTTAAAATATGACTATTAACTGCTATGTTTTCTTCAACATTTCCTTAGAGTTATAAAGCATCAAATATGAAAATAACTCTTATTCATAAAAATTAAAATCAATTATTAAATAACTTTTTTTATGCATGGAATCATAACTCCCAAACAATCTGTAACAAGCACCTGGCCAAATTGCTCACCGGTGCTTGAATGAGTCACCAAGGTAACAGAACAATGAGTTTGGATTACAGATTAGTTCAAGGAAATAATATCTTTTTATTATTCTCCCCTGAATGACATCTGGGCTGAAGTAACCTTAGTAAGTGAGGTGCACTTTCAAATGAAAGAAACAGGGAACATTTGGGTTCAAAAGAGTTGTTGATAATGATAAAGATGCATATTGGAATCAAAGCCCAGGAAGGCACAAAGCAGCCTGCTTTTTAATGTATTATTTATTGTGGGATTCTCACCCTGGCTTGAAGAAGTTTCTTAGCAACGGCATCTTGAACCTCATTTTCATGATCTCTAATGTCTTCGTGTGTGTAGGATGGTTTACGTGGCTAATGGGAATATTTAGGATCACTTTGAAAATATAGTGCTCTCTCTCCTCTTGTTTCCCTGTCTTTTCTAGTGATGCTAATTACACCTAAAAAGCTCCTCTATCCTGTAATTAGCTTGCATAGAAAAGTCTCTCTTATATTGAGACCACCATAGGGACAGACTTTTATGTTATTTAAGTATTTTTTTTGTATTTACAACAGAGGCAATTCCGTTGTTTCCATATTATGGAAATTTAGGGCAGGAATCTGCAGTCTGTTTGGAAAGCAGTACAAGGATGACTGTGAAGCTGGGCTTACATAGCAGGAGGGTGTGTGTGTGTGTGTGAAATAAATTTGAGGAAACCATTGATATCAAATAGTTGGGGGTGGGGCTGGAGATGAGCAAGATTGTGGGAGAGTTAAAGCCCCTTCACCCCTATCCTAAACTACCCTTTGGAGATGCCTGACAACTAGTCTAATGATTGGGATCCAAATTGGATCAACCTTTTACTAAATACTGCTGCGTAACAAAAACTTTATGCCAACACTTTGATGTATCTATTACATTTTTTAGGGGTAGGCTAGATTACTTCGGTGACCTCTATTTAGGGATTTGTCAACAAGGCGATTAATTTTTAAAGTTTATATGTTAATGATGGGAATAGTAGTATAAGAATCCCATAAAAGGAATTGTTCAACTTCATTGAAATAATTGTATTGAATTATACTGTATTTTTAATCCTTGAAAAAAAGCATTTGGTAAGACTGACAGGTATTATACAATATACTTATTCCTTAGCAAGGAAACTCAGATTTTATTTGATGTGGTAGGTGCCCAGATAAAAGTTGGCATTTCTATTTCCCTTGCAGCTAGGTGTGGCCATGTGATTAAGTTCTGGCCAATGAGATAGAAAAGTTGTTGGGTGAATCTTTTTAAAAGGATCTTTAAAACAAGGCTACAAAGCCAGTGAGGACCCTATTTTATTTTCCAATTCCTCCTCTTTCCTACTGGAATGAAAATGTGATGACTGGAGTTTCCGCTGCTGTCTTAGCACTGAGGTGACCTTAGACCGGAAGCCACAGTAAGGTGGTAGAAAAGGAAGACACGGTGGAACCTGGGCTGGTGTTGGCTGTGTCTCTCGCACATCAGACCTGGCATGCCTGCCTCTGCACTTCCTTTACATTTGCGAAAAATAACTTCTGTCCTATTTAAACCACTCTTATCTCCAGTCTGTTACTACCCGCCAAATATGTTTCATAAGTGAGACATTTTGCTTCCACAAAACTGGTAGGTATAAATATTTCTCATTATGCAGTTCTTCAGTTCATAGAGAAAGAACTTGGATAGTAGGTTTGTAAAACAAGACCTGTGTTATCCAAATCCATTTGGTTTCTTGATTTGGATAGCAATTAGTGAGAATTTAGGCAGCATGGGCCACATACAGTTTTATAGGTGAAATTACAGCTAGCTGACATTCTATAGTCCCTGCATACAGCAAGCTAGGCAGTGGCAATTTTTTTTTATAACTGCTAAGTAAGAGAAGCAAATCATCCCACACCTAAAAATATTTCTTTGTCCAAAAGCAGATAAATGTGTGTACTTTATCTGACTTAGAAATATTGTAGATCTTTCAAAATGTGTATATATTTCTTTATTCTTTAAAATAATTTTAAAGCTTAATGAGATTCACTTCTATAGTAATTGAAACATTTTAAGACATAATTTTAAAATTTCAACATTTTCCTAAATATTGACTCAATCCAATGTTATATAGGAATTCCAAAATCTTCACCATCTTAAAAAACATGCAGGAGTCTATTTGATGACTAGCTGAGCCAAACAGTATCATGAATGGACATCAGTGCTGCCTCTCTGAGTGTATGGTTTAACCCCCCAGTTCTGGTTTGCGCCTTGTTCTTTGTTATCGACAGCCTGAGAATGAACATTGTTTTATGTGTTCTCTCTTAAATGAGTTCCCAGAGACAGCTGCTACAACAGAACACCCTTGGGAACAATTTCTCTGTGGTGTTTCATGTCAGTTATGTATGACCATTGTCAGTGGAGAATTAAGCTTGTTGGAGACTGCAGGGGAAGGGGACCAAGGAATTCTCAGGAGCATGGGAACTGGACCCACCCTTCCTTTCTTTTTAATCTCTGCAATATGGCACATTTTAGTACAAGTGATGCACGCCTTGGATTAACTATAGTAAGTGGAAAGTGAAGGAAATACTGATATGCCAGTGAGAGAAATGGCAAATTCTTTCTTTTGTGCTATTCAATTATTAGGATGGCAAAGGTTTCATGAGTTAACTACACTCTTCCATTATTTCTTATTTCAATCTCCAAGTTTACTACTAACTAGCCTTCACACTTGGCAACTGTGATCCATCTTACTAAACCAGTTGACCTTGGTCCTAGGACAAGGCTGGGCTTTCTCGTTAAGAAACTAACTCCGCTACTCTGGCTCTGAGGTCCAATTCCATTTGACTTCGGTATGGAGCTCTTCTTCTTGGGGTCCCCTGACTCACTTCCTCACTGGGTCCCCCTCATTTCCCCTCATAGCAATATTCTTACCAGTCTTCCCAGCGATGCTGGGTGCTGGTCTTCATTTAGGTTTTCCGAATTGGTTTTCCTTCTCATCTCTCACCTCCTGAACTCTTTTTATGCACTTTCTCTGAAATAGCATCACAGCCTGTTTCCTCATGCTCTAGCCCTTTGCGGTGGCCAGTCATTTGGGTCTCATCAGTCCATCTCTTTTGTCAGAGTCATTACACTTTCTCCCAAAGAAGCCCAGTTGAGGCCCTTACTCGTTGGCTGTTGCTTCTTCCCGAACCATTCTTTCACAGAGCAATAGCACAGTCCAGTTAAATCACAGCCCGCCTCCCCTGGCTGTAGACACAGTAATCTCAAATCCACCTTAACTTTGATTCTGTTTGTTTTTAAAGATTGTTTTTCCTTCCTCCCTTCCTCTGTCTCATCCTTCCTTCTTTTCTTTTTTCCCTTCCTTCCTCTCACAGCCATTGCCAGTGCCCTAGTATTTTCCATATAAGTATTCTAGCTCATTAACAGTGAAGTGGAACAGAGGAGAGAGGTCCCCAGTGCATTCTCAGGTATATTCTTATTATTACAGCACATCTTAGATGTTTATAAAGGAATTGGGATAGGTTTTCAAAAGGATACAGATCTTTCTGTTCTACAGCTCATGTCTGGAATAGAAATACACTTGAGATAATGGGTAATGATCTTGAGGAAAGTGCAGCTCAAAGTGAAGAGAATTACACTTTTAAGAATTTAAAGTCTGTGCATACGGAGGCTGTATTTCCCAATGGGCAAACCTCTCGGTTCTAATCCCACTTCCACGACTAGCCGTGTGATGTTGAATGTGAGGTGGTAAAAGGGAGGAAGAAGGGAGGATAGCAACAGTCATCTTTGAGCCACAGTATGAGCTCAGACTTGTTTTTGACACTTGCTTATCTTTCCCCGGTTGCTTCTGTCCTGTTCACTGTCATCCTTCTAACATGATAGTGATTTTGTGCCTTTTCCCTGGCTTCTCTGGAAGGCATCTCAACCAGACCTGCTGGTGCAGGCTCTCTGTGCTGACTGCACCTCTCTTCTCTCCAGCCACAGCGAACTTGTCCAGGGTCTCCCTTGTTCAGAATACTTGTCAGGTAACTGGACGCCAATCTGGTAAAGTAATTCACAGCAAGGTGCTCATTCACGAATTCATCAAACATTTATCAAGCACCCCAGCTCCTGTGCAAGGTGTGAATGACTGACCAAACCCACTTGCCTGCATTATCAACGTGGAGTGTGGCAACCTCAGGTTCGGGGGTCAGACAGTCCTGGCTTTGAATCTTGCCCTGTCACCTGCTAGATATCATCCTGGAAAAATTTACTTAGCTCTTCTGGAAGTCTCAGCTTCCTCATCTGTAAATGGGAGTGATGATACCTCCTGTCAGGAGATTTTGGAATTTAAAGACAATCATGTACACTATGGCTAGCTCACAGTTAAGTGTTAAATGATTAGTGACTATCGTGATATTATTCATTGCCCTTTCCATGCATTGTTTATGGAAATGCACCTTTAACATGCACCTTTAACATGTTAACTTTGGATGCAGATGGCCAGTGCCTGAATTAATACAAATTTTTTAAGTCTCATGACAGGTTGTAAGAGACATGTAGGGAGCCAGGCAAGTCTTCCCCTGCCTCTTCCCCACGCCAGTTGTCTCAGCTCTGACAAGAGAATACCCAAGTATCAGCTGTCTGAGGAATCTAAGCAGAGCCGAATTGCTGAGGACACAGGAGAGGGGTTATAAGGATACACAGGTACGTTTTCAAATGAGGCAGCCTGGCTATAAAATGCTAGGAAACAGCAACAGCCGACCGTGAAATGAAAAGTAGGTCACTTGTTTGGAGTCAAGGTATCCGGTAGCATACCAGGTGAAGAGCCCAAAGCCATAAACAGGCACAGGCTGTGAAAACTGCTACAACAGCCATAAAGTAGAGGACTGCCTTCCCACAGATGCCGGAGGAAGAGAACTGCTGGCCGAGCAGCCCGTGTTTTGTCACACTTGCACACAAACAAAACAACATCGTCAGCCATCAGCAGTGTCATTGGAACAAAGAGGACAATGACAAATCCAGAGACCAGAGAGCTGGATACCCACGAGAACAGGAGGGCAGAGCGATGGAAAGTGGGAATGAAGCTTTCCCTTTGTTGTGTTTGCCACCTAAATTCATGGTGCACTTTTCAAATGTTTAGGGCTTCACATTTTAGTGTGTCGAACTTCCAAATGCTTAAAGGAAACCTCTACTCGTTTGCATATTCTTGTACAGGGAGTAGGCCTTCTACCATTGTAGGATGTTTTTGACGTTTGTGGGAATTTTTAAAAATACTTACTTTGTGTGCAAGTTATAAAGGACTCTAAACTGCGCCTGAGGCTACCACTTCAAATGGCATTTGAGCAGTCTCCTGGCATCCGGGGAGGAGAGGAGGCAGAAAAAATGCTTGCTGGGACTGAGAGAGAATGGTGGGTGTGGTGTTCTACTCCACTACCTGATGCCACTTGCCTCTTTCCACTCCACAGTTCTCACTTATTGCTATGATCACCTCCTGCCCACTACCCGTGACAGTCTAAAATCTGGAGAGATAGCTGAGGTAAAACAGTAGCTGAGGGAACAGGGATTTTGGTTAACTGTGGATTTAGAAACTAGTTGCAAACAAAAAAAAGACTTAGCCATCATATGCTTGTGTTTCACTTTGGTCATTTGATACAAGCAGAATCCTCCAAAATTCTTAAGCTTCTGAAATTAACTTCATTATGACTATTACCTTTTAAAAATAAGTTATCTATCTATTATAAACTAAAGTTTCATTAATCTATTATTGAAATTACTGACAATAAACTACCTGAGACCCAAACTATGATGTGATGTTTGCGTTATTTTGCTCTGACGTCTGATACATATTCATTTTATGCAAAATAGTATAATTAAAACTTGCCACAACCTGAAGACCATGAAGTTGAGAATCAACTGAGGTTATTTGGAAGCTAGGAGCCAGGAAAGAACACAGAAATATTTTAGCTGCTCTTTCAGCTGACTGGGAGCGCACTGCATTCTGCAGCATTGGAGCAGATAAAGGGGCTTTAAAAAGTCAGCTTTCAAATGAATATAAATATTAGTTCAAATATTCTCTTTTTAAAAAAGGAATAAATGCTGGCATTGAATAAAAAGCTAAATCGTTTTAAATTGTTAGGGAAAGCCATTGGGATAGGAAATGTGCCTGTTAATCCACTCTTAGAAAAGGAATCTTTATGGGTCTGTCGAAGGCATCATCGGCCTTGCCCAAAGCTGGTTAGGGAAATGTATTCCTGGTGGTAAGTATACTTTTGAAACATAATGAGTGAATGAAAATTCCTCTTAGGAGAAAAATAAAGATGAGTTAGAACATCCTCCTTTTGTTGTATGACTGAAAAATTGTGTACATTTGTTTATTTTCATTTGGAGTCCTGACTTGACAGGGGCACAATTTGAATTTATGTCCTTAAATGACTGGAATGAGCTTAAGATTTTTATAAATTTAGACAGCCACAAGGAAACTCTTGCACTACTGAAGGCAATGGAAAAGATTTAAATATTTTAGATTTGACTGACAAGGAACTACATTATTCTTATGAGTTAAAACCACCTATTATTTTTCAGACTGTAAATTATGTTATGTATGAACACAGTTGTCCTAGAATATTTTTGAAGGGACGCTCTTAGTATATTGATTGATTCCACTTACTGTCAATGCAGAATAAATAAAAACATAGGTTTTTCTATGCTCGGGCTTAGACTGTGAATCATGTCCTTATTCCCCACTTGCATAAAATTTACTTTTATCAGCTATATTAATGCAAGCCTAAGAGCTTTACTCTACAGAGAGGTTAGTTTCATGAACTAAATTTAGAGACGCTTCTCAGTTTATCTCATGAGTAATGATGCTATTTTAAAAAACATAAAGAAGCAAGGAAGCTTTATGTTCACTTTTGGCTTACCTTACTTGCAAGTGTGTACTTAGCTGTAGAACAGGTATATGCTAGCCCTTATTTAGCAACTTGAAAATAAGAGAAAGAAGGTTTCAAGGATGCCTCTCTGATGAGTTTGTAGAATCTTAGGTGCACCTTTATGGTGTTTTTGAAAAAAAAAAAAAAAAAAAACGCTGATTTTTTTTTTCCTGCATGCACTTTAAAACTTGCAGATAAGATTCTCACTTCTACCCATTTATATATGATTAGTTCTAAGTGTTCAAGTGAATCAAACTTCTTGTGGTGAATAGAAAGCACCTAAAAGTAAGTGCTGACTTTTTTTTCTATTCCATTTTCTGGAAAAGAAATAGACTTTTGAACAGATGTTTGTTTTCTAATTTATAAGCAATCTGCACTTACCAGCCCCTACCTTAGCCTTCTTCTCTTACTTTTTAATTTTATCTTTTTTCTCTTAATCTTAACATTTTAATATCATCCTTACAGTCTCAGTTCATATTTTGATATATTTTTTAATGGAAGTGAGAAATAGAGATTAGGGACATATATAAGTCCATAATATTTTAAGGAACTACATATCTTCATAATAACTCTCTATTTTCATTTCCATGACTTTCCTTTTCATTCCTCGTCACACATTCTTTTGATTCGAAATACCTCTCAGTATCACATCACTCTAGCAAAACCTGTGGGGTTTCCATAATTCTCCGTGATGGGCTGCAAACATAGACAACACCAGGCTAACATGAAGCTGAAGACTGAATTGGGTGAGAGGCAACATTAGGTCACAGCTACTGATTAAATCACTAAGTCTGGGGCGGGGAGCAGGGCTCGTTGAGCCAGTTGTTCACTGACCTAATAACTCACTCTGTGGAGCAGCGTGGGCACCGTCCATGTCAAGCTCCAACTGCTTTTTGGCTTCACAGTTTCGCCAAAGTGAAAGTAGAATAGGGGCCTCTACCTGTCTCTGAGTCTTTCTGTTTATTTCAGGTTTGTCTGATTTTTGATTCTGCAGTTTGAGTGGTGGCAGACTCCACTGTAAGATGAACTTCCCTCTCTTGTTTCTCAGAGGAGGATTGCATTTCTCCTTATGATATTTCAGCAGGGATGTCTGACCCACAGCATTGATTTTCTCTATCATCATCATCACGACTGGAGGGCTGCACTGAAATATATATCATTCCTCTGTAGGCTGATGCTGAATTCTGCAAAGAATTTTATTGAATTTTATATTTTGCAAATAAAGGATTTGAATAAGTATGGTAAAATAAAATTAGGGAAAAAAAATCATCCACCACATATTTTTCAGATATTCCAGCTCTCTAGTTCTTACAAGCATGTTATTAAAGGCGTATTGTTTCAAACAGAATCAATGCATTTCTGTAGAAAAATAAGCAGTGAGCTTTCTTTGTTATGCAGATATGCAATTTTATTTATGCATATTATCCACTTCATTGTCCTCATAATCAGAAGACAGCAGGAGGAACAGCATGGCTCACTCAAAAATATAACACAAATTAGTCTCAAGCACACAGACAAATAACTGAGTGAAATTTTCACCAAACTTGTCTATCTTTCTATGAGAAGTATAAAGACAAGAAATGAATACAATTTGCATTTATTATCACTTGATGTAAATTTAGAGCTATAGAATTGTGGGGATTAAATACACATTTATTTGTATGTCCAATACCCTTATTTTTCACATGAAGAAATCCTGTGTGCTGTCCTGGCTGGCATAGCTCAGTGTATTGAGCGCTGGCTTGTGAACCAAAAGGTCCTTGTTCGATTCCCAGTCTAGGGCACATGCCTGGGTTGTAGGCTGGGTCCCCAGTAGGGGGCATGCAAGAGGCAACCACACATTGGTGTTTCTCTCATTTCCATTCCCCGTTCTCTAAAAGTAAATAAATAAAATCTTAAAAAAAAAAGAAAGAAATCCTGTGTGTTAGTAAAACTACACATACAGACATGTAGTGAACTTTGTAGGGGTGGGCTTAATATCTTGTTTGTCTCTTTCATGGGGACAACTACAAAGAAGTAAAAGATGATGGGTCTCAATGCATTTTTATTTTAACGTGAGAAGATCCAGGTAGTGGATATGGAATTGATGTTTAAGATTTCAAGACTTCTCTGTGGGCACCCAAGTCAGTCCATGTGCTTATGTGTATTTTACTAAGGCACAAATGTGAGTTGACTTGTATGACAGACCAGCTTTAGAAAGTCATTTAGCTTTGTGTGAGCCCAGATAACCACCCAACACCCATATCAAAACAAGATTTTTCTTTTTTTACTGCAGAGAAACTCCCAGAAAATAATAAAGACTTCAGTTTCTCAAATGAAAATAAATTTATGATGATGCTTTTTCAGTAATGATATATTGTAACATTGTTCAGTTGCAGAACAAAATTAATTTCAATAATTTTATAAATAGCTATAGCTTCATATTTATAAAATTGGTAAAGATCTGAAGAACCCCTTTTCCATTACGTTTTCTAAAAAATTAAATGCTAGAATGATTTTTTGGAAATGAGGGAATCTTTTTTTAAGCTCTCTGGATGTATCTCTCTTAAGTGCAGTAAATCTATTTCACCTATTTCAGAACAAAGCATTCATACGCAAAGCAACCTATGGATTCAAAGAGTGGAACACAAATTGATGTAAAGTGGCAAACAAGTAAAATGCCATTAAAACAAGCTCTACTTGTGATGGTAAAATTGTCCTCATAGTAATTTTGTAATATTACCATTTACTTCTGTGAATCCTTCCCAATGTATAGTCAAGCCTAGTGGCTCAGTACTCTGCTCTCATAGGATATTTACTCCTTAGTTTCTATATTGTAGTGCAATGCCATGTTTTCCTGTCTTTTCTCTGTAAGATGAGCAGGATTAATGTTATCTTAGTTGTTCCAACAGTAAACAGTAAATATTGGCTAAAAGGATAAATATTGCTTGAAGTAAATGGCAATCTGTTGAACTTCAAAAATCTTTTTCTCTACTAGTACTATTTAATAGTAACTAAAGCAATATCAAGAACTACTCTGCAAATTAAACCCACATAACATGGTTAAAAAACGCTGAGGAAAACTCCTGGTCTCAGAGGATGGGAGGCTGTTTTCCCATTAAAATCTTGGTGAGGTGTCCATACAAAAATTTATTGTAAAAATGTGAGGCCTTTCACTGGACTTGCTATCCTCTGGAATGAATAAAGATCTATTAGAAAGGTCATGGAAGATGTCCCGGGATATAACACATGTTTTACTGTTTATTTCATTTAATCCTCACTGTGGTCCATAACTTATATATTATTAGCCAAATGTTTTAGACAAGGGTAACTGTTTTAGATAGAGTATATAGCAAAGTAGGATTTGGATCCAGGCCTGCCGAACTCCAAAAATCTACCTTCTTTTCATTACACTACACTTTTACTCAAGGTGAATAATGAGATGATCTAGAGAAGGATAACCGCATTCTTTTGAGTGAGGCCGCAAACTTCAAACAAAAATTTCTGGGTGAGTTTTATTTTTGTGTTCTGGTAGTGAATTAATTGATGTACTTTCCACATCAGTTCAAGTGCTAATGTTCAAGTTTTCTCCCATTACAGCAGATAAGAAATATTTTGTGCTGGCTTACTAGTTTTAAGTGACAAGTTATTTACATTAATATATATTCTCACAACATTAAAACACTAAAAATTACATGCTAATTTCTAGCATTGCTACGAGGTCTGTCCGGAAAAAGTCCAGCCACTGTTAATGCAACCGAATGGCTTGCATGACATCGATGTGACCTGGCAGCCCAGGGGAGTGGGCTGGAGTGGGCGTGCAGGAACCAGCATGCCTTCATTGCACTCGTCAGTGAAGTGGCAGATGTCATTGGGTGAGAATGTGGATTGTGTGATTGTCACATTCAAAAAGACTGAGGAAGTAGAGCAACAAATCTACATCCAATTTTGCGTTAAGCTTGGACATTCCTCCACAGAAACTATTCACATGATTCAGAAGGCTGCAGTTTTGCGCAACTGGTGAATGGCAGCTTCATCCAAACAATGTGCCCACTCGTGCATAATGTCTCATGCAGTTTTTTGGCAAAACATCAAATCACCCAGGTGACTCAGCCCCCATACAGCCCAGATTTGGTGCTCTGTGACTTCTCGCTTTTCCCAAAACTAAAATCACCTTTCAAAGGGGAGAGATCCCTGGCTGGTGTGGCTCAGTAGATTGAGCGGCAGCCTGTGAACCCAGGGGATGCTGATTCAACTCCCAGTCAGGGCACATGCCTGGGTTGCAGGCCAGGTCCCCAACTGGGGGCATTGAGAGCCAATTGATGTTTCTTTCCCTCCCTTGCCCTCTCTCTAGAGATAGATAAATAAAATCTCCAAAGAAAAAGGAAAGAAATTTCAAACCATCAATGAGATCCAGGAAAATACGACGGGGCAGCTGATAGCGAGTGGGAAAACTGTGAGGTCCTACTTTGGTGCCTACTTTGAAGAGGGCTGAGGCATCATTGTCTTATGGACAATATTTCTTGCATCTTGTATTTTCTTCAGGAAATGTCTTTTTTTTTTTCATATTACATGGCTGGATACCTTCTGGAAAGACCTCGTATTTTTAAAGATAAGGATTACTCTATTAGCTAATGTTTGTGAGTGTAAAGGAAACAGCAAAAGAAAAGAAAAGAAAGAAGAAAGAAAGAAAGAAAGAAAGAAAGAAAGAAAGAAAGAAAGAAAGAAAGAAAGAAAGAAAGAAAGAAAGAGAAAATGTTCATTATTACAGGAGGGCCATGCTTCTGAAATTCTGTCAACCAAACCCAACCTTCCCCAGACCGAAGGAAGCTTTCTGGTCAAAAGAGCAGGCAATGCTGCTTCCCAAAAGAAAAGTGAATTCAATGAAGTGAGGGGCTCACCAGGGCTCATTCTGGGGAGTCCAGGTGTGCAGCCGTTTTGTGGTTTGCGGAGAGCCTAGCCCTGTGGGTGGAAAGCAGAAGTATCAGTGTCAGTGTCAGACTTCACCTTGGCCTGAGGTTAGCCCTGCTTCCAGGGCACCAGTGCCCACTGCACCAGTTCTCTCCATGTGACCTGACACTTTGGCAACTACGGCTCTGAGGAATGGTCTGGGGAATCAGAGGATTAAACCAGCAGATAAGGTAGGGCCTATTTCACGTGGATTCTCCAGGCTTTGCACCATGCTCAGGGGACTTTGGGATCTGTGACAAGAGGCTGGAGTGGGGACTGGGATGCAGGGTAGGGACTGGGGAAGCCAAGCTGTTAAGCCCTTTGATATTGTGCAAATACTTTTAGAGGCCAGGTGACCAGCTGACTAATTGAAGTGACCATAGAAGGTGCTGTTGGGAGAGCTATTTTGCCTTGTAAGAATGTAGGCCCAGCAAAGCCAATTCTTTAAGTTTTTGTGCTAAGCTAGACATCTAGGGTTTGTAAACATTGGCAACAAGTCAATGCTTTAAAGTAGCATGAGAGTCAAAGAAAAGAATTCACTGTCCAAATTGACACTAGTTTGCAAGCTTTGGTATAAGACAACTATCAGGGACTCTGGAAGGAAAGGACTTACCTCATTTCCTCAAAGAGATATGGATTGCAATGGTCTGGGATGGATCCCAAGTGTCAGATTACCCTGCTGTGAAGTCAAGGTTGAGCCCTACTCACTGACTTCTAAGTGTTAAAGGGCCATATCCAAAGGCTCTCCTGGCTGCCTTTTCTCCCAATTCTGCTTAGGCAACTTTTTCTGTGGAGCCATAACATCATCAATTCCCTCTACCTGTATTTCTCCAACTTCAATGTGATTAAGAACCACTCAGGAGCTTATTAAAATACATACCACTGAATTCTATTGCAAGAGATTCTGATTCAGTAGGTGGGTTTTGGAATTTGCTCTTAACACCCACCTTAGTTTACTGTAACACAGATGGTCTGGAGAACACACTTTAGAAACACTGACTCATCAGTGCCAGCAGATGGCTGGTACATCTGTTATTTCAGCCTTAGTTTCTTGCCTACGTTATAGATCTGTATATACAACTGCCTACTGGAAATATTCACCATCTTCACCTGGATATCTCAAAATTATCATTGTCTAAACCCAAATTTATTACAATCATGCATTGCATAATGACATTCTCTTAATGGGGAATCACATATATGATGATGGACCCATAAGATTATAATGGACCTGAAAAATGTCTATCACCTAGTGATATAACCATCGTAATGTGACAGTGCAATGCATTGCTCAAGTGTTTGTGATCTTGCTGGTGTAAACAAACCAACTGCGCTGCCAGTTGTACAAAGGTATAACACATGCAATTGTGTACAGTACATAATACTTGACAATGACAGTGAATGACTATGTTTCTAAAGTATACTTTTATTGTGATTGTAGACTGCACTTTTTCTACTAATAATGAGTTTGCTGTAAAACAGTGGGCTGTGTTATGACAGCAGCAGCCTCATGTTCTCTGCGTTTCTTGATTATATCATTTTCTCTTATGCTTGATTTAATCTGAGTTGTTTTGCAGTAACATGCTGTACAGCCGGTAGGCTAGGAGCAATAGGCTATTCATCTAGAATTGTGTAAGTGCACTCCATGACATCTGTATAATGATAACATCGCTAAATGATGCATCTCAGAATATATCCCCATCAACTGGCACATGATTGCATTTTCATTCAAAACCTGACCAAAGACTTATATTCTTTATTTCATTGAAGTGCATCATCATTGACTTAGTTGCTCAAACCAGAAATCTGCATCTGTGCCTTTGGTGGGTAGGGACTAGCATTCAGGGTGCAAGGGATGTGGGGGAACCAGCATGTTCACCAAATTGCTGCCTCCCTGTCCAATCTTTGCTAGGGCTGCTCAGTTACTCTGCCTTGGCTTTTTGAGTGTAAAACAGTTCTTCTGGGACAAGCCAATAATCACAACCATTTTATTTACTGACGTTTACTCTGTGCCAGGCCCTCTGTTTCCCATGTATTAATTCAATATTTTCATCAAGCCACTGAATTCCCGGTCTAGTGTTTGACATCTCAGTACCTCCTGAGGCTAGATCTGCTCCGCATATTTCCAAATGCCAGCTGGACCCTCTGCTTCAAA
Source organism: Tonatia bakeri (assembly GCA_004024845.1). Lineage (NCBI taxonomy): Eukaryota > Metazoa > Chordata > Mammalia > Chiroptera > Phyllostomidae > Tonatia > Tonatia bakeri. The sequence continues at coordinate 137,737 of PVIA01001692.1, read as the reverse complement.
ATAGGTCATGTCATCTTTTCCCCCAATGATACCAACCACCAAACTATAGACCCCAGCATCTAGGGTCCCTACTACTGTTTTCTACTCATGATTCCAGAGACAATGGTGGCTGCCTGGACTGGAATCATATTTAACATGTCTCCTTAGTAGTAAGTCAGGTTGCTGCCATCCTTAAAACAATGGAGTGCTGGAGTCAGAAGGGCAGTCAGTGACTGTCTGGTCCAATAGCCGTACATTTTAGACTTGGAAACTGAGGTCTGGAACCATAAGGTGGTCACTAAGGGTGAGAGAAGAGTAAGAGTTAGAGCCAGAGATAAAATCTCAGTTTTCTGTCCTTAGACAGTTAGTTTTCTGTCACATTGTACAATGCAAGTCCTGCTCTAGGGGAGTTACATGATGCTGGGGACTGTTGTGTGTTTTCTGTAGGTGTGGGCCCTTAGAATACTGGTGATTGTGAGTGCCTGGAATGTAGTGATGGTGAATGGGTACAGGTGCCTCAGTCTATGGCTGCTTGGCAGTGTAATGACCAGCATAGCATTTGATATAAAGAACTGTAATGATATGATGGGGAGATTATGCTTAATGTAGTATTTAGACTATTTAGCACCTCTAGTAAAAATGCAATGGAGGAAGCAGTCATAAATTTGTGGCAGCAAGGAGCTAGCTTAATTATTCTGCACAAATGTGCCCTAAGAGAGGCTCGCTCTGACCACCCATCCTAAAATTACAACCTGTATCTTCCTTGATGCTCAGATTCTACCTACTTTTCTTAACAACATGACACACTCTCTGAAATTACATCGTTATGTGTTTTTTGTTTACCATCTGTGCACTCACTAGAAGAAGCTATGTGAAAGCATAGATTTAATCTTTTCACCGCCATATCACTGGAACTTGGAAGTGTCCAGAACAGTAGAGCTTCCTCTAAATGATACTTTAACATTTGGATCAGAAGCTTGAATAACATACAACACTCTGGCATTCAGAGGCCTAATAAATCTTCAAAAAAGAAGCAAAGCAAAAACCTAGCGCTGTACAATGCTAGAGTCATAATGTGAGGATTCTGATGACATTATTTGAAGAAATACTTACAAAAAAAATAATTTTTGTCATTAAGTAAATAATTTCTTATATGTATTGTTACCCTGTACTCAAGAAATAATCCAGTACTGTAAACCAAATTATGACAGATGGGATACTTGCATATTTATTAGTGCAGTAGGTAGAATAGTGCCCCCCACCCCAAATTCATGTTTACCAGAACTGCAGAATGTGACCTTATTTGAAAATAGGGTCTTTGTAGATATAATTAGGTAAGGATCTTGAAATGAAATCATCCTGGATTGGGAGTGGGTCCTAAATCCAAGGACTGGTGTTTTCATAAGAGAAAGGAGACACAGAAGAGAAGATCATGTGAAGATGGAGGTGAAGATTGGAGTGATTCATCCATAAGCCAAGGAACACCAGGAATGCTTAAAGGAGCAAGGAGGGGCTCTCCTCTAGAGCCTTCGGAGGAGTGTGGACCTACTGGCACCTTGATTTCCAGACTTCTAGCCCACAGAGCTGTGAGAAAAGAAATCTCTGCTGTTCTAAACCACTGTTTTTGGTAATTTGTTATGGAAGCTTAGGAAGCACACAGCAAGGACAGGAGATATTTGCTGACTCATGGATAGGAGGATGTGTAGATTGTGCCGTGCATAAGTTGGTCTACAGTATTTTGAAGTATTGCAATACCTAACACATGTAAGTGTTCACTATGTGAAGGTAATGCTGTCTGTTGGACTCATTTTTTTTAAATGACATCCTAAAACTCAGAAGAGTGGGCCATCCTGGCTAAGCAGCTACGATAAAGAAAGGAAGAGACCTAGACACAAAAAAAGGCATGCCGAGCCTCTTCCTTATTTCTTCACGTGAATTGGGCGCTGGGGGTGGAGTGGCAGGGGGATTACTTTTCCAAACCCTTGGGGGAAGTGTGTAGAACTGTCCTTCTGGTCTATGGGTAGAGGGTGAGTCTTACTGTTTTCATTTCATGGCTACATGAAAACATGACCATTATCTTTAAATACAGAAGTAAATCATTTTCACTTCTTTTTACTTAAAAATCCTGGTGCCCACTATTTATCTTACCTTCCATTATATCGCTCTCCTGCCCCCACCCCCTTACTGTTAAAATGGCTGGAACCGAGCAGTCTGTTCTCAACAACTTGGCTTTCCCTTCTTCCTCAAGTGAGGTGTTTCACTATCCCCTACTAACCACCCCTGCAAAGGAACCACAGTATTCCTGGTCTGACTGGCTTCTCTGCTTCCTCTCCTCACCCCACTTTCTCTCCTAACCTCATCCTGGGCTTTCTGCTCCGCTTCCGTCATATTTGTCGAGAACCTTCTGGGTAATGAGCCCTGTTTTTGTGCTGCACGCTTTTGCTTGGAATTTCTTGTCTTCTGTCTTTTCTGCTTATCTGAATTCTCTTTATCTCTCAATGTTTGCCTCAAGCTTCTTCTTCCATCTGGTCTTCTACAGCAATTCCTAAGGATAGTTTTATTTCTCCATTTCACATTTCTGTAGCCTTTATTGTCAGTAAAATACATTTCACCCTAATCATATGCCACTTTGTATTACTATTTATGGTGATTGTAAGCCTCCTCTTGTCTGCTCATTAAGATCATGATTTTCCTGAGGAAACAGAAGCATTGTATTCATCTTTGAAAGCTCAGCACCTTGCAGTGTTCTGATATACTCGTCGCTTTGGTTGTATTTATTAACTGGGTGGTAGATTTGGTGGTTTACATGAACTAAAGACTCTTCAAGGCCAGTATATTTTTGTGTTCCCTAAATTAAGCCTCTCCCCTCCCTTGGGCTAGATCTATCAAAACTTGTCTAAGTGGGTCTACTGGAAACAGAGCAGGGAAGACTATTTGTTTCCGGAGAAATCCAGCAAAAAGAAAGACAAAGTCAGGTCAAAAGTGCTCAAAGGCAAATTTGCCATTTAAAACCTGCAGTCACATTCCAGCGGGTGAAGTCATCGGCACTCTCTGTCAGGCAGCGCTCCCTGCCAGGCGTGGCTCTTAGGGCCTCTGTACAAGCAAGCACCTTGTGGGGCAGAGAAGGCAAGAAGAGGTGGTGAAAGGAACTGAAGGGAGTCGGCAGTGTGACGGTTGCCCCTTATAGGGAACTGATCGGTATGGCAATGGCAAATGTAGCCCAGTATTGATCCAGAAAACCGATCAATGCGAGATGGCCCACGGGAGCCAGGTGTGCAGATCGGCATTCCCGTGGGAACCAGGCCTGCAGTGTACCTGGGCTGTTCTGAGACTTGCTTTTGCTGAAACTCCCTCACCCCAAGTCAAGACTGCAGATGTTTAATGTATATCTCTGAAGCAACTCCCTAAAGTCTGTGCTAAGATGTCCCAAGGATGAAATGTAACCAGATCAATCATTTTTATCATTTCCTTGCATTTGCAACTTTTTTCTCTCTTTCTGTTATCTTTAAGAGGTAATCACTTAACCAAATCTAGAAATAATGAGAACCTTCTTTAATGTAATACTACTGGAAAGTAATAAAAGACTGTCCAGGCAAGGGTCGGTGTGCTCTCTCCTCTTGAGAGAGTGGCCGGGCTGTCCCTTTTTCTCCATAGGACTCGGTAGCCCGTGTGAATTTGTGTACTACACGCACAACACACAGACTCCGGAGGGCCGGAGTCTGCATCAGCCCCTTTGTGTCATCACAAAGGAATGGCTCTGGGACAGAACTGTTGCCAATATGCAGCCACTTCAGGAGCAGTCCACATATGAGTCAGGGCTGATGCTGGCCACAAAGAAGGTGTCAGCTCTGCCTCTGCTGTGACTGCTAGCTCACCCTCTGATTGCACGACTCTTTTGCTTTAAAAACTGTACAAAATTCCTTTGCCCAGTCGTTTGTAAGTTAACTGAAGGCTAGGAGAATCAGTCCTTTGGTAAAAGAAACTCTGGGACATGCAGAATATGAGCAGGGCAGGGAAGAGATGAGCAATAACAGTAATAAAAAGAGCATTTATGGAGAACTTAATATGTAGCAGGACAAATGTTAAAAGTGTAGCATTATTTAATCTGTCTACAACCTGTGAGGCAGGTACTACTATTGTACAGAGAGTTAAGTAATTTGTGTAATATCACATCACTCTTCTGAGGCAGAACCAGGATTTCAGTCCACAAGCTTTAGTTTTACATGCAGTAGACAGGCGGTGACCACCTTTTTCCCATCAAAATTCAGGACATGTGGCCTCAAATGTGTTAGTGTCCATTAGGTACAATAGGACTGGGCATTTGCAGTTAGGAGGGTTGAGGAGAATCCTGACCAGCAGTTGCTGGCTTTTAAATATCAGGAGAAAACTATGGGCCATGTTCAAATTTCTTTTCTTGCCTCTTTGGGAAGAAGGACATTATGTTCTTTACATTTGGAGTAGGCAATTAACATCATTCTCATTGACCTATTGGAAGTTAAAAATAGTTTTTCTGGAATCTATCAAATCACTGATAAAAGTATTTCCTGATTGACTTGGTAAGGGTTATTGATGCTTTCAGCTATTGTTTCCTTTTACTTTAATGATGCGTGATCACCGACCGGCAGTGACCACAGAATGCTGCATATGGCTTGTTGACACATGAGAAATGAACATACAAAGAAACAGGCAATTTTCTGTGGAGAAGTAGGGACGGAGTGGCCACCCTCTCTGGTGGAAGGCGCCTTGGCCACCCTCTCTAGGGGAGGGCGTGCGTTCTCCTGTCCCAGCAGGCCTTTTATTGGGTTTGTTTGTACAAGAATTCAGGTAAAGCTCATTTCTCATTGCAGGGAAGTAAGGATCAAATAACAAGGAACTCTGAGAGCCTACTTTGAGTCAGGGTCAAAGAGCTGTAAAACTTTGAGGAAGAAACTTACTTCTTCCTTGGACCCTTCTCATTCAACTGAGAGCATTCTAAACAAAGCATGTTTCACAGGATTTTACATATTCTTTCTTAGGCCTGATCACCCAGGGAACCTGCCCTTTCTAGTACGTGGCTGCACCACCCTGTCACTGTTTCAGGCTTAGGTGGAGCAATGGGAACTAAGGCAACCAAGAGATAAGGAGATTTTTCTCGCAGATGGAATGAGCACTCAGGCTTTGTCAAAGCCGGGGGGGGGGTGAGAGTCCATCACCCCCTTTTTGCCTTAGCCCCCAAAGTCCTTTCTTGGGGGCCTCCCACATGATCATGCCTGTCTTAGGTCGTTCCCCCCTTGGGGAATCTTACCTGTCATTGGCTAACCGACCAAGCATTGGGGTCCAGGCAGGGTGAAGTAAAAGGAGCAGAAGCGGTGCTCCTGCCAGGGAGATAAGTTTTTGTCTCCTTGCTGGTTTACGGTTCCAAGGTCGTTCCCTCAGCCTTAGCCTAGGCGGGGGTTACAGCTTCTGATACCAGGCAGGGTGGTTCCCAACACTTTTAAAAGGCCATCTAGAGAGGATATTACATTCTAGTCATCATCAGAATTTTCACCAATTTTTGAAATATATATTGAATTTGTCTCTTTTTTCCACAGAGTATAACTGTATTATTAACCTACTGAGGTATGTGATTTGAACAGAAAAACACTGTATCATGTAGTTACTTATAATTTTTGTATTCTTAGGTCAGATTTTACAAAGGAATTATATATAAACAAGACATATTTAAGCCTGTTTGCAGGGTTGACTTTGTATATGGAGGTGGAATAGGCAGATGTTTGGATAATGTGATTTGAAAGTTTCCTACTTATATTATTTCTGCTATTGTCCTGACACTCTGTCTGAAATTTTGGCTAATTTGCTGAATAACTGTACAGAAAAGAAATGGAGCTGTTTGGGCTAAAATATGGATGGGGCAAGTGGGGCATCTGATGCTCTGCCATGTTGGTTTCCTCTTGGGGCTTCTATCTGTACCCTTTTAATTACTTAAATAACTTATTTTTATATCATTTTAAAACATCGTGAGTGAGCAATTGCCTCTGTGTATCAAGCCAGTAGAATTGGGTCCTAAGAAAAGTTTTCATAGAATAGTAAGTTTTGATGCGAAGGAATAATGACTTGTATTGAGCACCTATTATATTCTTGACACTCTATAGGCGCCTGCCACACATAGGGAATTTGAACTCCTAACAGGTCTGTGTGGTAGTGACTGAGATGCGAGGGGACTGTAGAACAGGGAGAACATCAGTCTAAATCTTGAGTAGGATCTGTTCTTAAACAGGCCCAATGACCTACTTTGAACTCCTAAGTGTGTATACAGATCTAATATCTCACAAATTCAAAGGTGGAGAAAGGCTGATCTAGGGATTCTTATTGTAATTCTAAAGTAGCATTTTGCTTAGGGTTGGAGTTCCTAAGTGGTAGAACCAAAATTCATTCCATTCCTCCCTATTCCAGGTTTCCTGAGTGTAAAACCCACATCCCTTTCCTGGTCTTTGGGGAGGAAGTCTCAGGTAAGGGGCTAAAGTGTGGGCTGGCTTCTGGTCCTCACCCCATTGCTCTGGCTGGTCATGAACCACTCAGTGTCCGTGGGTCTCTTTTCTCAAAGGTAAGTATGGAAATGTCACTGGCAGCATCTATCTTACAGTCTGTTGCAGAGATGAAATGTTTTAATGGATGGAATGGGCCTGGCATACAATAAGCCTTCAACAAGTTGAGCTTTTGTCACTGCATATTATTCTGACAAAGATCAAGTGTAGAGGCCGTTCCAGCCTGGTTCTCAGGTAGGGCTAACATGGAGATCCTGGGTGGCTGCTGAAGCCAAGGGCACACGCTTCTTTGTCGGCGGCGAACAGGGGGCACTGCCAGTGAAGAAGCCTGGCCTATTTCGATACTTTGCGTGGAAGTGGTCCTGGAGAGCTGCATTCTTCAGACCCTGAGAGCTCTAACGTAGGAGCAAACAGTGAGCGTTGCTTGAGCTTGTTCTTAAACTTATTATTAAAGGAAGCAAGACCTGTGTAAAGACAGGGATGTATAGGTAGGGACACAAGCTGCACGTGACCGAAGCTAGACACTTCAGTTCTGATGAACTGAGTTCATCCTACTAGACACCCAGTCAGTCTTGGAGTAGGGTGAGTTCTAGTTCCCAAATAGGCAGAAGAGAAGCTGCTCAATATTTTTTACCCCACCAGTTTTTGAGACACAACGTGTTTTACAGACTGTGTTTCAATGACAGGAGAAGTGCTTCTGCGTTTTGAGGGAGAGGTGGGGATAATAAGCCGCAGATCTCAGTGTTAGGCCGCATTGTTTATGAAGCTTTGATATTTTTTAGTTTCAACTGACTGAAAGCTCCTTTAAATGGAGATACAAGGAACAGATAGAACATGAAACCCACAATAAACAGTGATTCTTTGTAAAATAATCCCACTCATATTTATAAAAGCACAGTAGAATCTGATGATTAATCTATAGGATTAATCTACTACATACTGAGCTGTTACCATCACTGACTGCATTAGTTGTTAAGGATGCAATGGTGAGAAAGATTTAGTCTCTGCCTTCAAAAGGTTTATAGCTTAGTGGGGGAGAAAAAGACACTGCAATAAACTACAGCGAGATGGAAGAAGTATCACAGTCAAATGGACAAAGTTCTAGCAAAAGAAATAATTCTCTGGGAAAACTTTGGAAAGCATCACTAAAGAGAATCTTACTATGCTAAGAGGTTCATTATGCGATCACAAACTATGCCTACAATGGAGCAAAATGGGGCCATTCTTAGAAGCTAGAAAAGATGTCAAACTTGGGAGACCTATGGCAGCCAGCTCCCAGTCATTGCTGTGTCCATCAGCCACCTCACAGGACTTGGCAATGACTCTCTCCGATCCATTGTAAAATCTGCTGACACCGCACACCTCTCCCTTCCGCTACCAAGCCCATTTCTGAATCATGCTGCCAGTCCAGGAGAAGGGCTAATTTTCTCATCAGTTTGCTACTGCAGGCCTACATGAATTATCCTATTTCCCTTTTGACATAGGATGACTTGCCATCAGCATGGAGTATCAGTATGCTGGGTAGCAGCTTTTGATACATTACAAGCAACTTGTAAACTGAGGTAGCAGTTGTTATTGGCGGTAGAAGGAAACACAGGCCACAGATAGATCAATTGGAAGAGAGATTACATTGAGAAGAAAAGCATTGGTAAAATGTGGTCAAAGGGCCTCCTCCCCAAGCTGCAGATCAATCATCTCAGCACGAACTACCACATGATAGGCTCCTGAGAACTTCAGACTGCAGGAAAGTTAAAAAGTGTGTGTGTACACTTATAACATCTGTGTGGTTTTATATGTGTATGTAAATATGTGGGCATATATATTTGTTCATTTCTAAGTGTGTATGAACTTATGTGCGTGCTTCCAAATATGTGTGGATATACTTGCATATGCGTGTCAGACCATACAAGTCGGAAAGTAAGTGTAAGACTTATACTCCTCACAGGCTCTGTCTCTTTCCCACCCCCATCCCTCCACGCCACCAAGAGACTACAGCAGAAAGGATGCTTTGTGACCTGAGGCTGCATTAGAAAGTTTGCCGCTCTCTGTGGGCATTCCACCTGGGAACCTCATTGGTTCCTTGCAGGATGGTGGGTTTTAGAAGTCTGCCGGTTCCCCCAGGAAGAAGGGACTGCTGCTGACACGCAAGGCTGAAGCGGGCCGCCACCCAAACCCCCCTCCCGGCCCCTCCCGGTTCCTAAATCGTCCCCCGTCCGCATCCTCCGGTTCTGCAGAACCTAGCCAGGCCCGGGCAGGCTCCGCCGCGGCGCGCACGGCCCGAGGGCTGAGTCGGCCCGCGGCGCGGGAGGGAGGGGACCAGAGAGAGAGCGGGCGGGGGCGGCGGGAGGCCATGCCTCCAGCTGCGAAGGTTGCCGCACAGCTGGAGCCTCAGCGGTCACCTGCGCCGCGCCGTCGCCCTCGCCCTCGCCCTCGCGCTCCCGCTGCCCGGCCCGCGGCCGGCTGACTGTGCGGAGGGCGCCCGGCGTAGGCGGCGGCGGGTGTGGGCCGAGCCGGTATTTATAGCTCGGTGACAGCAGCCGCGGCAGAGACGCCGCCTGTCTGTCTCGCCGCGCTTCCCAGCGAGGCCGTGGGCGCCCGGCAGGGCTGTGCTTGACCGTGTCCCGGGCGTGCAGGCGCCCCGAGCCCGCGCGGCCCCCTCCGGTGAGTACGCGGCCCGGCGCTGGGCGCGCTCCCCCGCCGCGCGGTCCAGCCGCTGCGCAGCCCTCGCGGCCGGCCGCCCGCAGCCCCGGTGCCTCGCCGTTCCTCCCAGCCCGAGAATGCGGAGGTGGGCGGGCGCCGGCCCCGAATGCCCCGGGCCCCTCTCTTCCCGTTTCCCAGGGATGGCGGGCCAGGAGGCTGGGCAGCCTCTGGGAGGGGGCAGACCCCCGGCCCTTCAGGGAAAGGGCAGGGGAGCCTGCATGCTGGGCGGAAGGCTGTTGGTGGATAACCCTCAAACTCCTGAGCTCCAGGGGGTACGGGACGTCTCCAGAACAGACCTTGAACTTTCCTCGCTTCACTAGTTCCGGTGCTAGGGATTGAGTGGAAGCTTTAGTTATCATTGGTTAATTAAATTAACAGGTTGCAGTTATGGGTGTCCTCCTCAAGAACAACAGCAGCAGCACTGGAGTGTTTGTGTGTTTACTAACTGAATCGTAACTAAATAAAGCTGTTTGTTGATTCCCATCTTCGGCATTACTGCAGGCCCACAAGTCTGTTTGACCCATGTGATAACATTTCAGCTGCCATTATTCATTCTACCAGCTATGGAACAATAAAGTGTGTGTGTGTGTGTGTGTGTGTGTGTGTGTGTGTGTGTGTGTTTGGGAGAGAGAGAGAGGGAGAGAGAGAGAGAGAAGTAAACATCAAATGCTTGTTTCAGTATTTATGTGTGGGTTTAAGTCTCATGAACCAAAATGCTTTTTTTGAGTAAAAGTATGTTGAATAAAAGTAATTTATAAAAGATAACTTGTTTGAAACCCATAGAGGGACTTCTAGGAAGATTTCAGGGTTTTGCTTTGTTTTCAGGGAAAAAAAAGTTCCTCCAATTTATGGAATATGAAGAGTAGTAGAATCCCTGTAAAAGCTATTTTTTGTTTTTGTTGTCAAGTATTGAGTTTCTGCCATGTACTTTCTAACTCAGATTGTGGATTTTGACATTTTGACTCAGGTATTTACTCCCCACCCCCATCCCACCTCCATCTAATCCTTGTGATTGGAAACCAGTACTTGTCTGTTTTATTTAATTTGCTTCTTTAAAACTTCCAGTCATTAAAAAAATAATTTTAGGTATGAGTGAATTTTATTTTATTTTTCATTAACTCTGACTTTCTGTAGAGTTGTGTTTAGATTCTCATCATGAACGGATGTCACTGAAAAGGAGGTCTAAACATTTTTAAAGACTTCATTGCCGATTATTTTTCAACTTCATAACGTGAAAAGGCTCATAAATGTTTTGCCATTTTAGTGAAAAGTTGACACTGTCTTTGTTAGAAGAGAAACCCAGGTCTCCTTTGCTTTCAGGTTCTCTGTTTTAAGAGCTTGCATTGGCTCAGTGCTCCGCTACCCCAAGGACTGCAGGATGAGAGTGAGGGAACCAAATCGCTTAAGGTTGAAAAAAACATGAAGAGAGAGGCTAGGAAGTAATTTATGGGTGTGATCTTCCAAATTAGCTAGGGTGCCACAAACGCCATCCTGGTATATGCAAAGCCACTTATGGTGGTTTCACTGATTGACTTAAAAGGTTGCTTTTTATTTAAAAGGCTGTGTGGTCGCTTATATTGGACTAAAAGTAAGAAGTTCCAAGTTCACTTCTGGTATTATTGACATTTGTATTTTTTTAAATCAGCATTAAGGACTTGTCTTGTGTAAAATGTTACTCATCATCTCCTCACACCTGCCCTTTCATCTGACAATTCAAGATAATATTTTGAGATCCCACCTTACTGTAGGGCTGGTCCAGGCATATATTTTTGAGTTTTCTCCTTTTTAAGGCTTGAATATCCCATCACCCATAATCCTCATACTCTTCCTTCCTTCCCGGTGGAACTTTATTCTGTATCCCGTACTTCTCAGTGTAGGGAGCGCAGTAGTATAAACAGTATTGACCTTTGGTTATGCAGAGGTATTGCTGCTTGCTTCTGCTAGTTGGCAGCTGTATGACCTTGGGCAGATTATAACCTTTCCGAGTTCGTTTCTTCACTGGTAAATCCAAAAGGTTGGTATAAGAACTGATTGGGATAATGCATGAAAAGTGCTTGCCAAGAGCCCAATACGTAAGAAGTGCTCACAAATGTTAATTATTGTCTTTATCTGCTTCATAGGGTGTTCATCTCGGGAAATGTACTGCCCATTTCAGGAATTTCATTCTGGCAATTTCATTCTGGGTTTTGCCAGGCCATGTCCACATCCAGTCCATCAGTACATCTTCTCAGCTCCTCTTTTCAAATGTATCCAGAAGCTGATACATTTCCAACCATCAGGCAGAGTGGCTTTTCTGACCGGGAAGTCAGGTTGTGCCGCTCTCTAGCTCCCTGCCCCACACAGGAGGAGAGCCCAGGTGCACAGTGGCCTCCAGGCTCACCATGATGGCTGCTACCTCCCAGACCTCTTCTCTTTTCACGGTCCCCTGCACCAGTGCCCTGCCCAGTCACACGAGCCCCTTGCTGTTCCTTACACGCACTAATCATGCACTCATCATGCATACAGCACAGGCCTTTGCAATGTTTTGTTCCCTTGTCCAGATGACTCTTTTCCCAGATATCTGCTTGCCTCCATCTCTTCCTTCACACCTCTTTTCAGACATCACCATAACTTTCTAAATTACACAGTATTTAATTTTTCTCTGTTCAACGTCTGTTTCCCACATGAGGCTGTAACATGCAAGGCAGTGAGGCATTGTCTGTCAGTAATCCTTGTGCAGAGGCCAGTACCTGGCACACGCAGACCATCTGTAAATATCGAACAAGCGAATGACGAATGTTCCTATGGAATTCATAGTTCTGGATTTCACCACTTCCTGTGATTTTGGACAGGTAGCTTAAGCTTTTTGAGTCTCGGTTTCAATGTGTGTAAAATAAAGCTACTTCTTTGTAGAGTTGTTGTATTAAAAATCCTTTCACACTGAGAATGGCATATATGATCACCCAATAAATGTAATATATTATTGATATTATTTTCACACTCATTTGTAAGGGAAATGACCAAGACTTACTTGTGTTTTAACAAAGGTCTTCATACCGAAAGTATGGGGAAATGACCAGACATTGTACAAATGAAATCTGCTTTAGTCTTCATTACAATCCTGTGAAGAAAGTATGTTTATTAGGATTTTACTGCTGAAGAAACGGAATCTCAGGGGTTAGGGGCTTGCCCGAGGTCACAGCTAGTGAGGGGCAGAGTTGGGCAGAACTGGGCCGTATTCCTTCCACCACGGTAGGCTGCCTGCTGCACAGCACACGTTCCTGATTCCTCTGAATCATTTTAGTGACATTCTGATGGTGTGATTTTGCCATTAAAAACACTGAGGTAGAATGTGATGTGAATGTAGGCTATCGTTTGCCTTTTCAGGGAATGATAGGAATTTAAAGCTCTGTTTTCCCTTTTGTCATATAATTTAAAAAGTGATTATATATTAGGGATTGAACAAAATGATTGTAAAAGTGTTCTGTTAACAGCATAGAACCTCACCCACATCAGTAGAATAAAACGGGGTAATTGAAGAAAATAGCCTTATTGTCATCTTGTACTGACACAGCCGGGAACTGTCTGAAACACAGCTGTATGTGTCAGCAGGTACACACCATACAAAGCAAAGTACAGGAGGTCTTTTTAAAAGTTATTTTTTAAAGACCTTGAATTTCCACATATTTGGCAGAGTACAAGCACAGAGTATACCCCTTAATAAGACCTAGAAGGGATTACAGGTGAATTTTTGAACCTAAATACCAAGGAACTTCAAGAAAATTGGAGAGTGTTCATGCTGTTTCGTTAGGTACTACCAGATGCTAAGACCTGCATTAGCAGAGCTGTGCTTTGACTGTGGTTTACTTGACTAGTAATAATGTATCTCTTGTGTAGATCATCAGGGACTTTTCCACATGCATCCTTAATATATTTTAACGTAAGTGATGCACTCCGTCTTCATCATACTTGTCATTGTGTAAAAATTGTTGCCTGAGCTAGGGTCTCTGTGAAGAAATGTGACATTTAACCCCTGGGTCCTTGAGTGTTTTCATTTATTTGTAAAGGCCCCAGTGTGGAAGGAGGGCCTGGTATTTTGGTTCAGTGAAACAAATTATTACAATCATTGTTAGGGCATTGATGTTGTCTTGGTCTGGTTTCCTGGTCATCCTTTACTCAACTCTTGGAGTTGCTGTTAAATTAGTCTCCCCACTCTCATCACGCCTCATACCAATTGATCATTTTTCAAGTTGGCGGAGAAATCTCCCCCAAACCCTGCTCCTGTCAACTGTATCACTCTTCTGCTCTGAAACTTCTGATTCCCTGTTTTCTACTGAGTGAAACGTGAAGCAACACTTTTGTGTAATCTTCCTGCATGGGGCCCCAAATTACCCTTAAATCTGATGAGATACCCCCAAGCACTTTGAGTTTCAGCCACACAGAACTATTCTGCCTCTCTATGCCTGTCCCAAGCTCTTTCCTGTGCCTCTGTTCAAAGTATCTTCCCAACCTGAGTGTCCTTACCTCTTTCCCATATTTCTTTGAATTCTTCTCCATTCTTAGCCTTTAGAACCAGGTGAACTACTGGCTTGTAGTAAAATGTGTGGCATTTCTAAGATTAAGTATAAATGTTAGAACCTCTAGAGTTGGAAACCATGGCTGAAGGCCTGTGGATGATCAGACAGTATATTAAGGTTTGAGTCTATAGTTACCAATATCTTCATCAGTCAATTATGTGAAAAAGCAGAGGCTACCAAGATATTGACAGTGTCATAGATCTAGTGATGTCATTATTGGGTACTTAAAAAAGGGAGTCAAATGGTGGGGGTTTGTCTAGTTCTCAGGCATCGCTGGAAAATTACAGAGTGAACGTCAGTGGTGCATTACTGATTAGATCAACTCAACTACTTGTACTGGAGAGGAACAACTGTCTGCAACTTTTTTTAAAGAATATTCTAATTCAGCTCTAACACTGATTCTAATTGACTGGTATGGATAAGTGGATTGCGTGCTGGCCTGTGTACTGAGAGGTGGCCAGTTCAATTCCCTGTTGGGGCACATGCCTGGGTTGTGAGCCAGGTCCCTAGTTGGGGGCGAGCAAGAGGCAGACGATCCATGTATCTCTCACACACTGATGCTTTTCTCCCTCTCTTTCTCCTTCCTTTCCCCTCTCTCTAAAAGTAAATAAATAAAAAATCTTAAAAAAATTGAATGTTCAGAATATTCTAATTCAACTTGGGCCATGTAGACATTACATAGCCTACAGCAAAATTCTGAAGTTAAAAACAACAATGCAGTAAGTATTTGTCAACCCTCCACAAAGCACTTGTTTAAAAAAGGATCAAGGTCATATGTATTCAGTGTTCTAAATTCTTCTGCCTCGATTGTATGTAGGCAGCGGGGAGGGGAGGTGTGGTGCAGCTACAACAGAATTCCTCCCTGGTTAGAGAAGCACCAGAGAAACCCCTTGACCGATACCCCTCCCCAGTTCTGAGGGCGAGTGGGAATAACTTCTGCTTTGACTCCTTGGCTTTGAGGCGGTTTCTGTGCATTCTCCTGTGGGGGGTCTTTGGCCATTGCCAAAGGTGGCATGACATTGGGTTGACACCTGAACCATTCTGGCATCCTTGCATACTGAATGTCACAAAAACGCATTATGTTCATTTTTTTTTCTTGCTTTCTCTGCTCTTTTTTGGAATGAGAGCCACACAGGTCTCTGCAGCTGTACTGGGCAATGAACTGCACATTAAAAAAAAAAAGAAAGAAGGAAAAAACTTGCCATAGTCACCGTTCCTAAGTGTCTGAGCCGCAGTCCCTGGGAACAGATGTGTTAGAACACCCCGCAGATCACAAGGGACTTGAAATTACTTAAAAGGTTTATGAAGCCAAGGCGCAGGATTGTTTGTTTTGCTGAATTTTATGGCCAATCCTTTTGTATGTTTACATTGCTTTTCTAAAACACCGAAGGCTTCATTAACTTACATTGTGGGTTTAATTGACATTCATCAGCCTAGAATGTTGGATTGGGATTTGAGAACAATGGACACTGTTCTCAGATCTTCCAGTGATTTAGAGTCATTTCAGGCTTGTGGTTTGATCTTTCATGTGTGGATATAGATATGGATATAGATAGATGCAGATATAGACAGGGTCTGGTACACATAATGCCCCTTTTTATTACAAAATCATAAGCATGTAATTCTGTAGCATAACAATATCACACTCAAGCACACTGTATGACATTTCAGGTGAAATGTTCAAATTAAAGGTATAAATTATTATACCTGTATTATTACCCTACCACCTACACCCAAGCAGTTGTTACTTCTGCCGGACTCTCTGTATGGAATGAATATACATTTTCCCCCTTGTGCTAGAGAAATATGTATCACAGAGTTAATATAACTGTTTCTAGAGAAGAATGTATCTCCAAAAGGCATTCAAGGGATGACTTCCCTGGGACTGGGCTCTGGATCTGCCCTCTTGGGCAGAGAAAATGCCTGGAGATCTGGCTGCCTGCAGGGACTGGAGATCAGAGTTTGGGGTCAGACTTCAGAGGCTCACATCAGGGCTCTCCTGCTGGGTGACTTGGGCAAGGTACACACTCTGCGAGACCATCAGTTCCCTGCCTGTGAGTGAAGCGGCAACGGCATGTCAGAGGGCTGTGATGACAACAGTGAAATAATAATGTGTGCAGACACCCAACACGGAGCCTGGAGGGCAAGTACTGTAGGCTTTGTAGGAGTCTCTCTTTTCTCTCTCAGTTCTAAATACATTAGAGAAAGAAGAAAAAGAATTGGCAGATTGTAATGAAATTTTGCCTTTATTATTATATTTATCCTAGATTTAATTAGCTTTATTATTGGGGGGGGTAAAGGGGAGATATAGCTTAGTCTGAGCACCAAATAGGTTCACCAAAACTGAACCCCAGATTTAGACTCATCACCCAGTCACAGCCCTGGTGGACTCAGGCAGGCTTAATATGTTCTTTATGTGCAGTCTGGCCCCAAAAAAGGAAAGAGAGAGGAGCTGAGCACGACTTTGGGGGAGGCATCTGGACATCAGCATTTTAAGAAAGCTTCTGTGCTTCCAGGGCACAACCAGGTTGGGGCCCAGTGCTGCAGGTGTGTTACCTGTTTTGCGTGGCCTCCGTGCCTTTGTATATGCCTAGATGGAGCATCCTGGCCTTCGCCACTTGGGGAAAGAAATCCTACTAGGTTTCCAGTCTTGAACTTCGGTGTGTACTTCTGTGTGACATCTCCTTCCTCCTCACTTCTGCAGTCAAAGTTGCTCAATCCCTCCTATCCTGCCAGAGACTGAGCTGGTTCATAAGACTTACTCTGTGTTGAAATTGACGACTAAACTGTGGACATTTTTACAAAAGCCTGTACACATACATACATTTGTCGTTGTTTGGAAAGAGATCTGAAAGTATACCCATCAAATTATTAAGGGGTCTTCACTGGAGAGAGGGGCTTGGGCAGAGGAATATGTGCTCAGTTGACTTGTACATTGCTTTAATTTTTAAATGAGTCTGTATTATAATTGTAACAAAAATAATCTAAGGGAGGAAAAAATATTGCATTGTTTTTTTTTTTCTTGCTCTGTATTTCCTCCTGAGGTGACTGCTACATGTCATCTCAGTCATTGTCTGAATTTTAGGGTGTCCTGTCCTCTTGTGCTCCTTCCTCTCCCCCTGTTCTTTTATTCTTCTGTCTTAAACCCACCTGTGACCATAGGTGTTATGAGATAGTAGGGAAGGGATAACATTTACTCTCCTCAATCTCAGACTTGTCTTGGTGCTATATGTAGGAATGGGTACCATCTTTTCCCAATACCTCCTTGTTGAGTTATTATAAGTCTGAATATATAAGAGGAAGAGAGAGACTATTTGCTTTTCTGCTGTAACCCTATGTATCTTTTCTTATACAGGTAAACCACGGAATTGAAGTTTTGAAGGATGGGTAAAGACTTTCGTTATTATTTCCAGCATCCCTGGTCTCGCATGATTGTGGCTTACTTGGTGATCTTCTTTAACTTCTTAATATTTGCGGAGGACCCGGTTTCTCATAGCCAAACAGAAGCCAATGTTATTGTGGTTGGAAACTGTTTTTCGTTTGTCACAAATAAATACCCCAGAGGAGTTGGCTGGAGGCTTCTGAAGGTGCTCCTATGGCTGCTCGCCATTCTCACGGGACTGATAGCTGGCAAGTTTCTGTTCCACCAGCGTTTGTTTGGTGAGTACCATGGAGTATCATGTTCATAATTGTTCGATTTCTGTTCTCCAAAACAGAGCTTTGTCATTTCTGAATGCAGAATTTAAGATGCATTTCAGATTGCCCTCCAGCGTTAATTTGTTACACACTTCTGTAGCTAGGTTCTTCAACTGTACTCTGGCTGATAATTTGTTTTGCGAAGGCCTAAGGAAAATTATCATGAGGTAAAATTAATACCACACTTCATCTGAAAAAAATGGCTTTAGAGGAAAAAAATGAGTGTATGTGTAATCTTACTTAGGAATAGATGAAAATAACCCTTTCCCCATTACTAGTGCTCAACCGTGATATGATAAGTGAATCAAAATTGGCTTTAGGATGTTTATGTTGAGCTTCGACCACAGAAGAGTGTCTTAGTAAGAGATCTCTTGGTAGTAAGAAACAGAAAAAAAAAAAAAAAGACTACGTTAGTTTAAGATAAAAAGATAACTTAGTGTAGGGATTTTGGGATACTTCAGAGACCAAGGACAGAATTTATTTTAAGAATTGGGATACATGGAACCAGGGGCTGGAATTCTGTCAGGATGTTCTTTGTCCTGAGTCTTTCGTCATGTCTGCTTTGTTCTGCATTCACACTGAAACCCGTTTTACATTCACACGGAGAGCCTGGCTTGACCCTCTTGATCCCAAGTTTAAACATTCAGGGAAGAGGCTGACACTGACCAGTTTGGGTATAGTTTCCACCTCTGGCCCAGCGGATTTTGGCCAGAAGTGGGATGATTTATCCAACAAATATTCATTGCTCACTTATCACATGCCAGGCCTATTCTAGATAGTGAATCAAAAAGGTATGCATAAAAAGTTATGCTTGCGTAAAAATTTCCATGTTACAGGAAAAAGACACTAAGCAAGTACATTTATAATATGCAAAGAGGTGGTAGGTGCCGTGGGGAATAAGAAAGTTTTAAATGCTGCTGAGTCCATTGGGAAGAGAACTTGGTAATAGAATTTTGAATTTAGTGATTATAATATCATAGGCGACCTATTGTGGGTATTTCAATCTAGAAGTTTGTTTAGAAACAGACGGCAATGGTTTAAGGAATGAATGAATGAACAAACAAATGGGGTGTGTGTGTGTGTGTGTGTGTGTGTGTATAATAATACATATATTCCTTTTAATATCTACTTTCTCCTCAAACTAGTGCCATCTGGTTCTGTTGCATAAATATATAAAATGTACATATTTTATATTTGTTATAAATGTTCATAGTTTCAGGGAATTTGGTGGAAATAGAAGAAGGGAATGAGAAGTAGCTAAAAATGGTAGGACCAAGGGCAGACTTCTGTCGTCGCTGTTGGTGGGGTTGGTGGTTTTGTTTGAGGAGTGAGGCTGATCTGCATGTTGTTGTAGGGGAAGGAGCTAGACTGAAGTGCAGGGAAAGACACAGGAGAAGCATCTATGAAGGTTTCTTTGGTCTGTGACTTAGGATCCTGGTAGAAATAGTGGCCTTAAAGAGGACAGGAGGAGAGACCCTCGTTCCTCAGAAACAGTCGTCGAGGAGGCAAAGGTTGGTATCTGATAGGTGTGTTTAGGTGCAGGGGTAGCGAGGGGAGTGTGCTGCCATCTGGCCACCTCTGTTTCACGATGAAGAAGGAAGAGCTAAAGTTGAACTTGGAGACTTGGATGATGCAAGGAGTTGAAGAAAGTGGTCAAGGTTTGCACAGCTACCTGAGGGGGTGTGGCAGCAAACGGAGTAGGGATGAATGAAAGGGTTGCTGATTACCACCGAGAGATGTTGAGGTTAGCTGCTGTAGTGCCCCTAGTCTGACGTGTTGAACAATTTTCTCTATGAGAGCTCAGTCACCAGGAACAGACTTTGAGAGTGATTCATCTGGGTGGGGACAGCTCATGCTTACTGTATCGGAAACAAAGCCTGGGACAGAAGTGGAGGATTCTAATAAGAGTTCTTGACGTGATTCATAGGCAGTTCTGACTGGATAAGGAAAGGGAGTCGGGAAGATGATGGCCTGGGAGAAGTGGGCAAGGACCCGAAGACTCTGATGAAAGTGAACAGGTGAAATGAGAGTTAAGAAAAGGGAAAGGACTGGTGGGTGTGGTTAGATCACAAGTTGTAACAGGATTACAGTCCTTCTTTGTGGTGATTCCCAACTGGGGTGTGGTCTTTAGAGAGCGGTGCTAAAGTAGAGTGGAGAGAAAGCTCATTGATACAGAAGATATCTAGGAACTTGGGTATTAGCTGGGCCTTCCACCAAACATTGAAAAAGCCAGTGTAGTAAACATAGGGATACAGAGGTTCACTGTGGGGTGGGTAGGGGGAGAAGGGTCAGTTTTCAAAAATGGGTGGAGGGTCCTGGGCAGACAAAACAATAGATACCCATTACAGGCAGTGGCTGGATGTGTTTGTAGTCCATTCAGAAAATGTGTTCAGTGTAGAAATTTAAGGCAAACTTAGACTGAAGTATCCAGTTTGGAGAAAAGCTTTCTGCTTATGTTAAAGATTGATTGAGAATGATATGGTCAAGGTTATGGTATTAATAAGGGCAGATCACTTATTTTTGTAATTGCTACATTTTGTTAAGTTATTTCATTGCAAAGGCTAATCTCTTAACTAAAATCACATTTTAATCATAGTTACTTTTTAATTTTCCTGTTGGTATAAATAATTCAGCCCTGAAAAGCCATTCTATATTTCAAGTGGTATATTGAGTACAAATTATTTTAAAATAGTGCAGAAGTGTGGCTCTTATTTATTTATTTATTTACTTATTTTTGCTTACTATAGGGGAGATTCTATAGTGTAGTCAGCTTGTCACTTCTCTCTGGTAATATGGCAGACCTTTTTCTTTTCTTACTAAAAATCTGTGAAATTATCTGGGGCATTAAAAAAAGAATGATAATCTGAAAAAATTATTTTATTTTATTTTATTATTTTTTTAATTGTTGTTCAAGCACAGTTGTCTCCACTTTACCCCCACCACCATCCCCTACCCATCCCTACCTCCCACCCTCAATCCCACCCACCTTTGACTTTGTCCATGGGTTCTTTATACTTGTTCCTTGACAGCCCTTCCCATTCCTTCTCCCTTTATCCCCTGCCTTCCTCCCCTCTGGTTACTTGGAGTTTGTTCTTTATTTCAATGTCTCTGGTTATGTTTTGCTTGTTTTTTTGTTTTGATTATACCCTAAGAATCCTGAAATATTAATTCAAAAGAACCTATGCACCCCACTGTTCATAGCAGCACAATTTACAATAGCCAAGTGCTGGAAGTAACCTAAGTGCCCATTAATTAGTCAATGAGTGGATCAAAAAACTGTGGTACATTTACATGATGGAATACTACGCAGCAGAAAGAAAAAAGGAGCTCCTACCCTTTGTGACACTGTAGATGAAACTGGAGAGCATTATGCTAAGTGAAATAAGCCAGGTGTTAAAAGACAAATACCACGTGATCTCAACTTTAAGTGGATCCTAATCAACAAAACAAAGAAGGGGAAGGGAGGGGGGAAGAGAGGGAAAGAAACATCAGTGTGTAGTTGCCTCTTCTGTGCCCCCACCAGGGACCTCACCCCCGACCAGGGACCTAGCCAGCAGCTCAGGCATGTGCCCTGACAGAGAATCAAATTGGCAGCCCTTTGGTTCACAGGTTGGTGTTCAATCCACTGAGCCACACCAGCCAGGGCCCAAATGAAAATACAAAATAGAATGGTACTACCCTTTTCATTGCACCTTCATTTAATTAACTTATGAGTCTTCCCCCATTTATTTTATGATGGAAAGTCTCTTCCTAATCGACTCTAAAAGGACAACACAATATCACCAATTTCAAGCATGCATGAGGAAGAGCAAATGGTTCTGTGAGCACATGATTTAATCCAGTTCATTGGTTATAAGTTTTATCTTTTAATGTGACATAAATATTACAATTTTGTGGCTATTTTAGTCAACAGCATGAAACTCTCTCATGGTTTATAATTTGTAGTAGATTTTGCCCCAAATAAAAATGGTGACTCTTGCAAATTGGAAATTATATGTTATCAGAGACACAAATGATTAAGTGCATTTTAAATTATTGCTCTTTCCCCTTCACTTTATGATTGGAATAATATTAGAGAGTTGGTTTCTCTACCTATTAGCACTAAACTTTCATGATTTCAGACTCGTCACAGATCTCAGATTTTCAAAATGTTGAAAATAATTTAGGACCATATGTGAAATCACAATCGATACATTAATATATTAAAAAAACTTCTTTAGCTTTAATACTGACTCTTGTTGAGGTAAATATTATATTAAGACTTATGAAAATTGGATTCCATTGGAATGTCAGTTTATACTTTTCCATTTGTTTGGTAGATCCCATTAAAAAAATAGGCATGTGTTCAAATAATGTATCCTAGCTTTTGGAGGATTGTACATTAGGGATATCCATGAATAAGGAAATTGAAAATTGTTATACTGATGATAGGACTTACAAGGAGAATTTAATTTCTTTGAGCTTATTCAAGAAACAATTTCTATTCCAAACAGGAACTGAAATGGTTTACAACAACACATATGCTTAATACAGTAGGAATAGAAAATGAGGACCACAGCACACAGGGAAGATCAAATATGTGTTGATTTCATGAATTTTGTTCTCTCTTTGGTTTTGAGCATCCTTGGAGCTTGGGCAAAAACAGAGAAATGTGAATTATATAGATTTGAATATCAGAAATGATGAAAATTACAAGTTTCACAGGGGAATTTTCTTTGCACTTAATTCTGGGATTTCCTTGCCCTAAATTTCAGTAAAGAATTTCCTTTTTCTTTGCTTCATACAAGAGACACTGAATGGTGAAATAGGAAATGCAGAAATGGATTTCATGTTGTTATGTCTTAATGTAAACTTTCACACACTTGAGAGCATAAAAGCAGTTCTGTGATGTTTTTAGTCCCTGAAAGTAATTCTGTGAAGGGCAAAGTGAACAAGGTCTAAATAATGCTGTCTGACTGAATAACTGTTTCCAAGGATGAATCTTAGAACATCCTCCAACAAACTGCTTCTGTTGTCTTAATTTTTTTCTTTTTGTTTTGTAACATGTACAGAGAGCCTGTATTAATTTTAAACACGGATGGCAGGTATAGCATGTGATAGTGATTCTGAACCTTGTAATATTACATAGTTTCTTTTCCAAAATACAGACTCTTGTGTATATAGGTTTTTATATAATATTTTCATTAATGTCTGGTTCTCTAACCATACCATAAATCTTAAGAGGGCAGGGGTTATGTTGTATTGCTTATCATTTAGTGCTCAGTGCTTAAAACAATGCCAGAAACATTGTAGTATTTGATAAATTTGAATGAAAAAATATTAATGTTCCTTTGTTTTTTTTTTTTATGTTTCCTTTTCCAGTGTTCCTTTTTATTGTAAGCTGTAGAAAGTATTTACTTGTTCATTCATAAAATATGAGACATGGTCTCTGCTCTTAAGGAATTTAAAATCTGGTTAAAGAGACAAGATACATATACATGAACAATTAATTACTCTGATAATACAAGGAAGTGCAGATCAAGTATCAAATGAATAGTACCAACTGTGAGAGCTGTGGGAATTCAAGAAGAGAGATCATGGTGAGCCAGGAAGGTGAAAGAATACTTTGCTGCCAATGTGGGATCCAAGCTGAGTCTGAAGCATGAGTGAGATTAAAATAGTCAGATATAATGCAAAGGATTTGTTACACATTTTAGGTCATGGGGTGGATGGTGTGAGCAAAAGAGATAACAACTTAGGTTTTTTCGAGGTGAGGAAAACCTGAGAAGGTCATGCTCATTTTGACTGGAGTGAAAGGTGTGTGTTTGGAAAAAGCAGGAGGTGCAATAGAAAGGTAGGTTGACTCTAAATTCTTTGGTCTTTTAATGCCAGTCTCATGTTTTGGACTTTATCTCCTCCGCTGCAGTATTTGAATCAAGGAAAGTATTTGAACAAGATGGAGGATAGCCCTGACCAGTGTGGTTCAGTTGGTTGGGCATTGTCCCGCAAACCAAAAGGTTGTAGGTTTGATTCTTGGTCAGGGCACACACCTAAGTGGCAGAGTCAGTCAGGTGAGGGCGCATATGAAAGGCAATCAGTCGATGTTCTCTCTCACATCAGTGTCTCTCTCCCTCTGTTTCTCCCTCCCTTCCCCGTCTCTAGAATCGATAAGCATGTCCTCTGGTGAGGATTGAAGAAAAAAGTTAGAGGATGATAACAAGATTAATCTTAAAACAGAATTTAGCAGGAATTGTGGATGGAGAGATTAGGGAAGTAGAAAGGAAGTAGAAAAGGATTTTTGGAGCCTCTTGCAGTCATGCAGGCTTGAGATTGTTCAGGTCAGTGTGGAACAGGGGTGGGACAGTGGGCAGCAAGTGGGGGTGTGTGGATCCCGTGCAGCTCCAACAACTGATGGGACATGAGGATTTGAGACTACAAGTGAAATCACAGGCAACTAGGAAGATTGGGCTAAGTGACTAAGGGGTGATTATCTTATTAAGAAAAGAGAGAAAGTCATTAGGAGAATCCATTTAAAGAGGATAATGAGTTCAGGAAATGATGGGTTCAGGTAGTGAGAAGTAGGCGTTGGCCCATTTACCTTGAATAGTGCTCAGAATGGCACAATTGGGTTTATTGAACTTAATCCAGGCTCACCATTTCTAATCCAAATGTTGAAACTAGAAGTATTTCAGAATTCAGTGCATGTGCCTACATTTAGTAGCTCACCATATTGGGCTGAGAAAATCCTCCATCATCAAACACATTAATATATGTGTAGCTGAATATATGTGTGTTTATATGAAGTAACATAAATAAAGCCTATAAACAGTGGCAAGTCTGTTCAGGTTAGGTTTTGCTGCCAAGTGAATTTAGGTTTGGTCAGATGTTGCCAACAAATCAGTTACAAAGATCAGAGTCTTTTGAATTTCACAGTTACAGGGAGTGGATAATGGACCTTAGCCTGACTGTAAGCATTTCATATATGTCTTTGGTTCCCCCAAGATACCAGATGCATAGAAATCATAACTGGTTTTTAGAAGACTGTCAGTAAAGAAAGGAATAGTTTGACTGATAACCAGGCATGTATGAAATACACATGTTGAAAGTGTATTTTCGTTATGTTTATATTATGCAAAATATGAAGGAGTTGACTGTTTTCCATGTACTTATGTCTGTTTTAGTTTTAAACAGCAAGTTCTGAATAAGGCATTCTCAGTACATCAAGAAATCTGAGAAAACAAATTCTTGTTTTTTTTCTTGTTTCATTTTTATTTTATTTTTTAAAAAGATTTTATTTATTTATTTTTAGAGAGATGGGAAGGGAGAGAGAAAGAAGGGGAGAAAAACATTGATGTGTGAGACATACATTGATCGTTTGCTTCTCACACAACCCCACCTGGGGACCTGGCCTCAGGCACGTGCCCGACTAGGACCCTTTGGTTCACAGGCTGGCGCTCAATCCCCTGAATCACACCAGCCAGGGCCTTTTGTTTTATTTTTTAAAAAGGTTGTTTCCCATAACTACCGAGTAACTCAATAATACTTTTCATTTAATGAATTTAATAAAGCTAAATGCGTATTTGTTTTACATTGTCTTAGTTTACATCTAGCTTGAAATTTTTTTCTTTGTGTTTGAGGTACAGACGTGATTTTATCATTCCAAATTTCTATTTTCTAGAAAATCTTTTCTAGATTCAGACACTGCAGAAACCATGGGCAATAGAGTTGTGGTGAAGTTACAGGGTGTGGCCAAGAGGGGGGACCCCAAATGGACATTTAAAATGGGGTCCAGAACTCAAGGTGTTCAGAAAATACTAGGATGTCCTACCGCCCCCCCCTCAGGTGTGGGTGGGGGAAAGGGACAAATGGAGCAGGCCCATTGAGAGCTGTTTTGCATAGCAACAGCTCTGCAGCCAACCTCTGGGGTATGGTCATTTAACATATCTATAACCTTTGACTGGCTACATAGATATGTTAAGTAGCTATGGCCATGCTCTGAGCCAGGGGGATGGAAGTAACTTCCCCACCAAGATGTAACTGATGGGGGGGGACAGGTCCCCCAAGTTATAGCGCCTGCGTGAGAGCTTGGAGATGATTGGCTCCATGACAAGGGGCCACACCTGCCCAGACCCACGACGGCGACCAGAAAAGCTGGAAAGGACAGCAGATTGAGGGCAGGTGTGGCTGAGTGTGGGAGGAGTCGGAAGTGGGGCTGCAGAGGAAGATTGGTGTGGGATTTAAAAGCCCAGGCGCGGCAGCCATGGAGGGGAGAACCATAAGGCTTTTGGCAGAGTAGGGGCTCCCGCAGCCCTGTAGGAGAGAACCACGCAGATTTGGCTGAGTGGGGACTCCCGTGGTCCTGGGGGAGAGAGGACCACGTGGCTGGAGCAGTGGAGAGAGGACCACGCACCTTTGCCAGAGTGGGGACCCCCACAGCAGTAGTAGGGGGAACCATCACCCAGCTTTAGCAGAGATTCCAGCGACACAGCTGATGGTGCCGAGAACTGAGAGAGGCCTACCAGCTGAGCACGGATTACTGGGAAAAACCAGACACTGCCTGAGACTGGACTTCTATTTCCTTTCCTGAGATATGGTACCCCAGACTGGGCAAGGGAGAAGGAAGGACTGTGTGCGTTTGTGGGTGTTTTAAGGGACTTTGGGATTTTGATAAAGACATTAGGTCACTACTTTAAGTTTGTATAGCACTAAATAAACGTTTTCTTTCTTTTTCATGAATCTCTGGCATTGAGAGATATCTTTCCTTTAAGGCGGCGGACAAGACGGACCTGAGTCTCTTTCAGTAAGAGTATCATTGTCCCGGGCCCCCCTTGTTTTGCTCTGTAACAGTGATGTAGGAACATCAGAACACAATGAAAGAGATTTCATCAGAATTGAGGAAGGAAAGCCATTTAGTACAGTAATAGAGTTTTATCTGACCTCTTTTGTGTTCATTTTATATCCGAGTAGCTGAATAGTATAAATGACCCTCAGGTTTATCCTGATAGTTGATAGTAAGTTTTTGAAAAATGTATATATATTACTACTCAGAGTATCAACAATTGATTATTTTAAAAATTATATAATCAAGGTGATAAGGACTTCATTTTGGAGGAATTACTTGAGGAAATGCTATATATGCAGCCAAATGCCATTTAGAATATCTATAGTTTTAAGTCCTCCCAAAATACACATTGGCATTCATGATAACTATTATTTAAATGTTTATCACCATCTTCATTCTCAATCATTGCATACCAAGTGCCAGAATCTTCGTTTGTTTTTTTTTTTTTGATACTTGAATTATCAATCCATGACTCATTTTTGTAGAGTAAAATAAATTTAGAATCGCAAGTGACAACCAAATTCAGGGTAGAGGAAAATGTTATTCCAATGCTTGGAGTGGCCTTTCACACAGAGAAAAAAAGCAAAGTTTTTGATATGAGAGGTTAGGAAAGGTAAGGTGGGAGGTGACTGATGCTTAGCATTAAAATAATCCTCAAAGAACACCCCTCTTCACAGGGAAATTTGGTATCTAAGGGTTATTGAACTTGGTAGCTCTTTTCAAAAAATTCATCCTGTTACTTAATGGTCTTCTCTCTCAGAAAGCAGGAAAGGAGGGTGAGGCTGGAAGTCCCAAGTACACAGCCATTTCCTTCCACCCCTGCTGCGGAGGTGCCTTGGTTAGTTTGCAGTGCAGGCAGTCGTGCGTCCCTTAGCACTAAGGGACTAAAGCGCAGTCAGTTGCAGCCTTCGGTGTGCTGGGATCATTGGGGTGCTCTAGTTCCAGCAGGATGAGGATACAAACGCTGCCAAAACATACCTCAAGGACTTGATAAAACCAACTCAGGTTAAAGCATTGTAATTAAGCAATTCTTAACCAGGTACCTTTCTAGGTACTTTTTCGTGTACTTGATAGAGATGAGTCAGTCAGGGGCTAAGGAGCCTTCCTTAGCCTGTCCAGTCGTTGCCTCCTCACCTCTCCTCATTTCCCACCTCTAGGAGGTAATGGTAGACATTTCTTAGGAAAGCGACTATCAAGTGGAATTGCAGCAGGAAGACCCTTGAGAGAGAAACCACCTCCCTGATGAGTGAAATGGAACCAGGCAGGTGGGACTTCACAGCTGGTTGAACAACGTGGAGTAAAGTTGGAAGTGGGTTACTTCTTTAAAACCACATGAGAGATACCCTGTTTGTTTGTTGTTCAGGTAGTACAGTGAAGAGTCCTGGGTGCAAGAGGAGTGTGATTGGGGAGGACACTGACGAGTAACGGGTGTCCTGGTGTGTTTTGTTTTCTTTCATTGATTCCTATAGCTGGAATCAGTTCTTAAAGACGTTTTCTTTGGGTTAAAGTGTTATGCTTCTTGGAAGGTGTGATAAACTACCAAGGATGTTAACAGTTGGCATCGTTGGAAGATCTAGGTCCAGAGTGCTGGTTGGTGGGAGAATGTAGGAGAGTGTTCTGATATAGAAACTGTGTTGCGATACAGGATCCTTAGGGTTCCCAAGGGTCAAACTGGGATAAGGGGTATGTGGCCTCTCCAAAGACAAACCTCCGTTGCTTTCCAGTCGTGGGTTTGAAGCTGTATGTTTGATTTTGAATACTGGTGGTGGTTGAAGCAGTTCATTAGTTTTGATTTGTAAATATTTTTATCATGGCCTTGACCTAGACTTATTGTTGATGGGTAAACAGAAACATATGGGGTTGATTTTCCTGACTCCAAGGTCACAGCAATAGCCAGCAGTAAAATTGGAACATAAACCGAAGCCTCCTGATTCCCAGGCAGGTCCTTTTCAGGCATCCCAGATGGTGAACTGACAGCTAGGGAGCCAGTCTGCCTCAGGGTGGGGTTATGCTGGGCCAACTCCCTGCAGCTTTGCCCCACTTTGTGTTCAGGGACCTTTTATGGCTCCACCCGCTGTCTGACCCGCCCTCTCTTTTGGGTAAGGAAAGTCATTTAGTTGACCTGGCAAGAAGTCGCACAGTTCCAGGACGGGGTGTGTCGTTGCTGCTGAACCAGAAGGTCTCCACACAACACTTCCGCCCTTGCAGCCATCAGGAACCTCGCATTCTGTGCTGGGCTTTGCTTGTTCTCTCCATTCAAGAGCGATGTGGTTACGCATCAAGACTTCCCTGGGCTAGCCCATGCTTGTTATAATACTCTGTGTGTCCTCGAGGACATGCCCATTGTCATGGATAGACCAGCTAAGAGAAAACAGATACAAAACCTGAGAGGTTAAACTTGAGCTTATCTTTCAGCAGCCCAAGGAAGTTAATGTTAATATTACACATTTTTAAACGTTATATTTATCTGCTGGCTCAATATCCTCAAACAGGCTGTGAGCACCCCACTCAGGGGACCGGGTTTCCCAGTGTGACGAGGCTTCCCCTTACTGCCATGAATCAGCCGCCTCTCCCACTCCCTGTGACCTAGTGACATTCAAACACACCAATGAAATCTCTTTGCACCTTTTGCTTGTGTACTCGTGACACCCAATAAAGGCACTTGCCATGGTCCTTACACTCTTGGCTCCCTCCCTGCCTTGTTGTGCCTGCTCCATTGGCCCTTCGTGCCCCATACCCCCCATGTGGCCCCCTCCTGCCATGCAGTGACTCTGTCTCTCTGGGACTTGTGAGTACAATGAGTGGTGTTTTCCTGCTGTGTCTATGCTGTGGCCACACTTGACCAATCGTCTCATG
Source organism: Tonatia bakeri (assembly GCA_004024845.1). Lineage (NCBI taxonomy): Eukaryota > Metazoa > Chordata > Mammalia > Chiroptera > Phyllostomidae > Tonatia > Tonatia bakeri. Next base: position 108,605 of record PVIA01001692.1, on the reverse strand, counting down.
AAAGAATTTAAAGCAGTGTTTCTCCTTCTTCCCAATTTATTTCTATTTGAAATGCACCATTTTTCAGCATCATCGCTGACAAACATATCAAGTACCTACCATTTGTACAGAACAGTGCTAGACAGAGACTCTATCTTTCCGGAGGTTGCAATGAGCTGAAGAGATTAGACGCACTGATGTATGAAAATATAGCTCTCATGTAACCGCACTGCCAGCATGTGATAATCGCCATCTAAAAGGGGTGAGCAGTCTATTCAGAAGGTGACAAGAAGTCATTCCCGACAGAAGTGGTCAAATAAGACTTCACAGTAGAAGTAGGAGGTCACAGGAACCAGAGCACCTCAGGGCGCCTGATTTGGTGAGAGAGCTTCCTCGTTACATTTTCAGCCAGTCTGTGAGCATGTCTAATAATTGAGAACCCACCATCTCCTCGGAAGTCTGTGTCCCATCACTGTTTCTACAACAGCTCTTGGGTCTGAATCTGAGCTGTGCCTTGTACTTCCAGTGGAATTCTGTAAAAGGGAGAAGGGGGGCATTCCAAGCTGGAGGAATGGCAAACACAAAATTGTGGGGAAGGAAAGGGTGAAGGGTTTTGGGGTACATTGCGAATGGGGCAGTTTTGTTGTATCAGCAGACTTGGGTCCAGTGGAGAAAGGAAAGGGAAGTTGCAAGGCAAATTGTGGAGGGACCTGAATTTCAGGTTCAGGAGCTTAAAATCTGAAAACAACGGGAAGCCATGGAGCACGTCCCTTCCTTAAAGTACAAAAGCAGTGAAAGCTTGTTGCTAAAAGAAACCACAAAATATATGAAATCAGGAAAATGAAACATGTTTGATTGCAAGGATGGCAGAATCAAGATAGGAAGATGAATTCAGGATGGTTGGCCTTCGGGCAGGGAGGCGTACTGCGTTTGCCAGGGGACACCTGACCTCCGCTGATGAAGGCTCAATTTAGAAGTGGCAATGAGGATGGAGTGGAAGGGAAGGAAGGAGCAACGGTGGGTAGGAAGACTCATAGCTCAAGAATACTGTTCTTTAAAAAAAAAAGCATCTTCACTTTAAGAACTTCTGTTCCCTGAGTCCATTCCCATCATTCAGTTTCTAAAATTTGGAACCTTCAGTTATCATTAGAATTAGATCATCCTACTTTCTTTTCTAACTTTGGGGAAAGAAATGAATGTGTTATTCTGCTTATTTGCAACACTAGAAGAGACTTTAAGAAAAAGCAGATTTACATTGACAGATAAATCCTTTAAGCTGTGAAGATACTGATGCCGCTGAATTTCTTTCCTGAAGCTTAGTGTTTGCCTGAACTCTTTTGGATTATGCTCATCGATTTGACTCAATTCACTTGCAAAGTGTAAGAGCATGGATAATGCAGCCTTAATAAATATATTTTGTTCATTCGGTAAACACTTATTGAGCATTTTCTAGGCTCTGGGGATTCGGCATTGAACAACACAAAGTCCCTGCCCTGACTGAACTTCCATTCCAGTGGGAAAAGACAGACATTAAACAAAGAAGTCATTATATATTAATAAATAGAAATAAAGCTGGAGCCACTAGGATAGAATCTGGAAGTTGCCAGAATTCTATCTCTGATAAGGGACCATGAGAAAAGACCTAAAGGAGATGAAGGAACAACCCAAGTAGCTTTCTGCAGGGTGGGGAGTGGGGGAGAGAGGACTGCCCAGGAAGAGAGCAGGCAAGTGTCAGACTGTAGGCAGTCACATACTGTATTTTGAGGGGAAAAATAAGGGTGCACATTATACGTAGCTAGTACTAATTCCTTATCTATGTCAATGTTTTAAATTATTTTATTTATGCTTATAAATTTAAAGTGTAACTCTAGAAAGCAATAATATCTGTATACAAAATAATACCCTGGAATACAATAATTGGTTTTGTTTCTAAATATAAGTAAATAAAAAAATGAATTAAAAAATGAAAATGAAAGACCTTTTTCCTGAAAGTTTGGGCCAAAAATGTGGGTGTGCATCATATATGGCAAAATATGGTATTTTGGGTGTTTGATGAACAGCCAAGAGACCAATGGCTGGAGCCCAGTGAACAGAAGAGAGTGCGGGAGGTAGGACTGAGATGCAATAGCAAGATCATAGGCATTTCATTGCAAAAAGTCCTCTTCACTAAAGTTGGTGTTTTAGTGGAAACCTTGAGCCTTACTTCTTAGTTTACTCTGAAATAATCCACAACCAATGATTTTTATTTTGGCACTTTCTTTATTCTTTGGAACTCCCCATTATGGCTACTTTCTGGGAGTGCCCTTTCCCACCTCCATTCCCCTAGGGGAACACAGAAGTGAAGAAAGCTGCTTTTTGGGTTTTTTTGCAGTAGGTGAGTTATTTAGTATTTTTAAAGAGTGCCTCCACTCCATGCTTGTCCCCCATCCCTGCCAGCAGAGCCACTTCTGTATTTTTTTAAAAGATTTTATTTATTTATTTTTTAGAGAGGGGAAGGGAGGGAGAAAGAGGGGGAGAGAAACATCAGTCTGTGGTTGCCTCTTGCATGCCCCCAACTGGCAACCTGGCCTGCAACCCAGGCACATGCCCTGACTGGGATCAAACCTGTGATCCTTTGATTTGTAGGCCAGCACTCAACCACTGAGCCACAGCAGCCAGGGCTGTAAGGTGTTTTTAGCAGTGGACTTAGGGAGGGTGGTCCCGAACGCAACAGTGTGGGGCAGTTCTAATTGCTTGTTTTAAGGTTCTGACTCTCAGACCCTCCAATGGAGTAAGAAAAGCATCTCTCTTTTTCTCAGGATGAATAGATGTCCTGTCCATGTGAGGCAGGAAGGTTATAGAGATGGGGGTTGAGAGCCCTTCCCAGTTTTTTCCCATTGTCATCTCAGCCGTAAGTCTGTTAGTTTAGCTAACTGAAAAATGACCCTATCCATTTATTTCTAGGTTGCTCTCTTGCTTCTGTTTAGAGTCTAAACAGATTGCTGGACTCGATCCCCTCCATTGAATTTTGTAAGCACAAGTGCTTAATAATCCACGTTTAAATCAGGACAGAGAGTGTACTTAGCAGCCGAATTCCAGATGGCAGATCAAATTGAATATGAAAGAAGAATATTCTTACTCTTTTTTTCCTGAGAAATCTATCAGCAGTGGGTGGGGGAAGACCTTCAGTGGGCAAGTCTAGCTATTTTAGACTCAGAAATTCATTCAAGAGGTATTTCTGGAGTGTCTGTTTTATCAGAGGCCCTGTTCTAGGAACTGGGGGTACGACAGTGAATAATAATGAAAACAACAACAAAACACTCAAGGTTATTTTTCTCCTGTGTCATACGCCCTGGTGGAGGAAATACACATAATTGGATCATTCATGAAGTTCACCACATATTTCTGTTTCACCCATCTTGAACACAGTTGGATGTTCTGGTCTTGTGATTCATTCTGGCCAGTTAGAGGTGAGCAACAGTGATAGATGGTCCTTCTAAGCTGGGGCATTTGCTTGCACATGCAAGACCCTCTAGCTCTTTCCCAGTGTTTCAGACAATTGCTGCTCTGCTTACCGGAATCCCAGGGTGAAGGCAGTGTGGGGTAGAGCCGTTAGCTGACCCTAATGCATGTGCAGTATGCCAAAGGAATAAACATTTGTTGTTTTAACCAGCTGAGATTTTGGAATTGTTTGTTACTATGACATAATTTGACCTGTCCTGACTGATACAGGAATTTAACAATGAACACAATTTTAAAAGAGAAATAATTTCTGATAGTGATGTGTTCTATGAAGAAAACAAGACAGAGAGCTGAGGCACTAATGGTCATTTTAATTAAATCTTCATTTAACAAGTAAACTTCATTCAAATTAATTCATGTAAATTTTCATTTAAGATTTAAGGGTAGATCTTGTATGTGTGCGTATGTGTGCGTTTGTGTGGGTGTGTGTTTGTGTTTGAGCAGCTGGGTGGATGATGTTGCTATTTAATAACATCAGGAGACTGAGGTAAGAAAAGGGTTGGGGATGAAAAATCCAACTTCTACTTTGGACACATTGAGTTTCAAATGCTATCTGTATACTCATGCTTATTCAATGCAAATTCCATTCTGTATGGGGATCCAGTTCCAGTAATAGAAAGTAACTTGTATCATACTCATTTGCCTGTAGATAAAAATTATAACCTCTTACCCTCCCCCAAAAGACAACTATTTTAAGACAGTGGAGAATGACCAAAAGAAGGCAGAAACAGGAGGGGATTGATAAAAGAGAGCCATATGGCTCCAATCCATGAGTATATATATAAACTATGTATACAGTTTTAACCCTGAAGGTACTCCCCAGTGCATTAAGCATGGGGGCAGCTCTGACTCCAGTAGAAAGCCACAGTTCTGATGTGTGGATTCAGAGTGTGGAGTTCAGGGGCAGCACAGTGCTGGAAAGTCATGAGGGAAATCCTGGAAAAGGCTGACCCTTTGATAGGATTGATAGACACAATTTAACCAAACTGACACAGGGAGAAATAATCTGAATAGCTATATATCTATTCAAGAAATTAAATCCATTATAAAAAAACTCTTCACAGAGAAATTCCCTGGCTTAAATTATTCCATTTCTAGTGGTCTTGAGGACTTGGTGTTATCCCCAAAGCAAAGGGGGGACTCAGGATTCGTTTATATTTAATTTGTTTAATACTTAATGTAGCACTCACTGTGTGGTTGGCCCTTTCTGCCCAACTTGTCGGGTGCGTATGTGGCGGTAAGGAGGACACGGACAGGTGAAGGGCAACTTCAGGGACGATCATTTTCTATAATATATGCAACACGCCCAACAGAACTGAATGTTGCTGGCTGTTTTCTGCCAGGTGGTGACAGAAATTTGTGGGCAAACTGGAGCATGCTTTCAAATATGTACTCTGTTGGGTGAACAATTAATCAATGTCTTACTCTCCTTTCATCTCTGAGTGCAGAATAGAATGCAGTTACAATGGGTAAAACCTGGGCCATGAGGCCCAATTGGAATGTTTTCCCTTCCCTGTTCTTGCTCACCCTTTTCTGACTCTCTAACTCTTGCTGTCCATTCCCGTGCATCTCTACATGTCAAATCTTATTTTAGTCAAAATTTATTTCACATGGTGCCCTATGATTTGTCTTGGTATAAAACCTCATTATCATGCAAATTGAAATGTTTTAATAAACATTTCTTGAATATATTCCATGAAGGCAGGCATCTATTATGTCAGACGATGCAAAGAAGCAACCTCCTTTCGGGAGCTTCATCCTCACTGTGTCATGGTTTCGCGGGTGGAAATTGACTGAATAAAATGTCCGCCTAGTCTGGCTGCCTGCACAGCAGTGACACTAGTGTTTAGTACAATTATGTCAGCTGTTCGGAGCAATTTTCCAACACTTGGGAGTGGATTGACTTTTTATTGATTTGACTTGATAATTGATGTATACCAACAAGAAGTTAATGTTTCATTAAAGATTAATTGTAGACATTCTTTTAAGCATTTATGAGGAATCATTTTTTCTTGTGCTTAGAGCACAGTATAAGCCCTACTGGGTCTTCAGCAATTCATCCAGATATTATTCTGAGAGAGAGAAAGCCCTCCAAAACACATCGTATGATGAGCTTTGTTGGTCCTGTCTTAATTCCTTCATTTCTTCATCAACATATTTGTTAATTATTAAACATATACTCTTAATTTTAAATGATAATTGCCCAACAGTTAGTGATGTAGAGGAGTGTGGCACTCTCTGCTATTTGATGGGGTAAGCTGTGACTAAGGCATTTCAAAGCTCCCTATCTTCAGAACTACCTGCTACCTACCTCAACGACAGACTCATCATTTTTCACCTTTGGCTTATATCCTGTAGTAATCAAGGACTGGCTTGGAAACAGTATTGGCGGAGACCATCATTATGAGCACAAATACTGTTCTAAAAATAAATGAAAAAATTGTCTGTGCCTCTAACTATAGAAGACCTATGACTAAGGCATTGCTTCTGCTTGGCCACTGTGGAACTCAGTGACACAGCAAGTATTGAGAAGTAGGGAAGTTCTTTTCTGCAACATACTTTCTTTTAGGCATCTTATTTTCTAACTTTTAGTTGAGAATCCCCAATAATTTTCATTACAGAGCTTTTGTGTGTATTCTAATGTTGCCAGAGAGTTAGCTTATTCAAGAATGGAAAATCAAAACTCATTTTGTTACATATTGTATTAGAAGAGGTCGAGCATGCTTGTTGATAATCCTGCAGTGGCAAAGGTAATTTTGAATTTTTCCATCTTCCAGTTAAGACATTTAAGACCCTAATGTGTTTCCTTAGTCTACCGTCAAGTAGTATGTCTTGCTTCATGGTGCAAAGAAATTGTGTCATGAAGTAAAATGTAGCTAGTTTTTAAATTCTTGATGCTCTTCATAGCATTATGCAGTTTCTCTAACATCAATAGATTATCATCTCCTTTTCTTCTTTTGATTATTTTTATTGACATAAAGGGAAAGAAAAGACATGATGGTACAGATGATGTGTTTTACTGTATTTTTATAAAATATCTTGAAATAGAAGATTATAAAGTCAGAGTCTAAAATCTAAGGCAATAGTCAAAGCAATGTAGGAAGACCAGTAGAGAATTGTGTCAAAGATGGCAGGGGAAACAAAATTTTAAGAAGTAAGTGCTTTGTAGAACCGAAAACTTTAAGGAAGACAGAAAGATACTGCATTAAGGGTCTCTAAATGTGATGAAAGTTCTAATAACGGCAATAGTTTATAATAAAAACTGCTTCCATTTTATCTTTTTTATGGAATGATAAAACTTTATGGGTCTGAGTTCTCAAAGTGTTGTTCTACAGTTTAGAAACAAAAGAAAACCTTACTTTCCTTCTTTTTAATAAGTTTAGTGCAGTAGAAGCTGGCACATTTAACAAGGTCTTTGCAGCATAGGGATTATTTTAAAAGTTAATTATTTGTTTGAGATTCTACTTTAATCAAAACCTTCAGTATAGGAAAGTATATTTACATTTTACAAATATATCTGCAATTCTGTTAACTCAAATGGGTGACATAAGGAATCAAGCCCATCCAACATATTCAGGTGTTCACAGTTTTAATGAAGCTCTTATTTAACAATTATTTTTAATACCAAAATGTAATAAAAATATTGAAGCTATTATTTTTGTGTGCCATGAATTAGGCAAAAATGCCCAGGCAGGAAAACATTTTTGTTAATTTCATGTCATTAAAAAACAATGACATGAAATTAACAAAATTGTAATTTTGTTCACTTTCATTTTACTCTTTTAAGGGTTTTTTCTTTCTTTACTATTTCCACCAAGTTTTACTGTATCCTTTTTTTCCAGTTTTTATTTGTTTCCTTTTATTTTCATTTTGTGTTTCATTCTAAGAATTTGTTCCTCGTCTTTTAACCTTAGTACTTGAGTTTTTGCTATTTTATTTTCGTTTTTATTTTACTTTCGTTGCATTCTTTTTATTCTGCTTTAAAGTTATTTGCATATACTTGGTTTTTCTTCCATTTCTTCTTGTTCTCCCAACCATCTTTTACTACTTTATCATTACAGCCAGTGAGTTATAATTGTTGTTATAGCTAGTTTGCTTTTAATCTGAGCTGAAAAAATGCATCTGTGTTTTTCCCTCACTGTTCTCTAGTCTTCTGTTTTGACGTCCTTCATTTCTCTATGTGTTCTTGTGTTCCTGTGCTAGCTTTTCCCACTTTGCTGTTTTGCTCTCTGAAGTAAAAAAAATGAACTTTCTTACTAAAAACATTGCAGGAAGGAATGAAATGGTGAAGACAAGAGAATATTCTGCCTTTCCATTACAATAAGTACAAAAGAATTATTGAACTTTAATTTGTCTCCTCTTCAAGGGTGGCAGGGCAAAAGATATAAACCATGTAAAAATAAAATATATGATAAAGTCTCTATTTTAGAAAGTTGTAAACCAATGAAATCCTAGAAGACAGTCTTATCTAGTCTGCCTGTTTTCCTCAATCTTTACTCCCTCTTTTTGTTTTTAATCTACATATGTTCTTGGATAGTTTCTTCTGCATACTTCGTGTTCTTTTTAATTTAACTTGTGTTTCAGTTCAAGTGCTTTGTCTGTACTTGACACACAAGAAATGCTCTTTGTGTATCATTTGAGCTGCTGTCTGATGTACCGTCTCCACTGTCTAAATGTGTGCTCAAACCCCTCATTTCTGAAAGGACGGTGATATCAAACTGGACCCTGGGGCCTGGAGTGGAGCCAGGGGGACCAAAGTCCCCTGGGCATGCCAGTGGGAATTGCGTTTCCTCACTTGTAAACAACATTTGATATTTGGTAAGTTTTTTCTTTTAGTTTTTTAAGTAATAGGAGGTCCCCAGGGAACTGAACTGGTCAATACAAGCTGTATTACTTTTCCTCTGTAAAGGACAAGTTAGCGCCAACCATTTAATAGATATAAGTTGCCTCAAATTACTTTATAAATGATGTTTTTAAAAAGTGAAATGCAAAGAGTTTCTTTGCAGTACTAAAGGAATTAAAGAAAAAAATTAGCATTATTTTTTAAAACCAGGACAAGGGATGGAAGTATGGCAGCATGTGTGTACTTGTATGCATGTGTTTATATATGTCTGAGAGTAACAGGATTCAGTGTGTGTGTGTTTGCATGTGTGTGTGTATGTTTGAGTGTAACAGGATTCAGAGTGCATGTGCTTGCATGTATGTCTGAGTGTAACAGGATTCAGCATGTGTGTACTTGCATGTGTGTGTTTATGTTTGTCTGAGTGTAACAGCGTTCAGAGTCTGGTGGGGCAAGAGGATGAGCAGAAAGGGCTGAGCATGAGCTGCACTTGGAGCTGGCTGTGTTTTTCAGGATATACAGAAGCTGTGTGTCTCCTGTTATTGGCAGTCTTTGGTGCTCAGCACCTTAGACCAAATTTACGAGCTCTCTGAGATACTTGGAGATCCACATCTGACCTTTTGAGCTAATGTTACTGGGCTTCTATACAAGGTCTGGCAGAAGGAACGCCTGCTTGAGTGTGGTTGGTAGGGTAATAACATGGGTGTAATAATTTATAGTTTTAACTTGAACATTTCACCTAAAATGTCATATGGTGTGCTTGAGTGTGATATTGTTATGTTTTAGAATTACATGTTTATGATTTTGTAATAAAAGGGGGTGTTATTTGTGCTGGACCCTGTATTTCTCATTTTCATTCTAAAAATCATGCAGGATGTATCCAATAGACTTTCTTTCATAAATTCATTCTCTTTGTTAGTTTCTTTATAATTTCCCCTGACTGCAACTTTGGCGAGATCGATATCTAGCTGCTTAGTATTCAGAGACTCTAATTTGGGGCAGGGCCTACAACAAAAACAGATTGGGCGGCTTTATTTGCTGTCGAAGGAAGACTGGCAAATTATCACAGCATGACTGGGGCTGACTAACAACAAGCAAGGGAAGAAGCATCTGAGGCCACTTTGTTTTTATGTCACACTCTTCTCTCCTTCTCATTCTATATTACTTATTTTTTCAGAATAATGTGGGCCCACACGTTCCATTCACCGCGTAGCTGGAAACCTCTGCATTTAGTCTCATTTGGTAAGCTTAGTATGGACTAATTTGGACAGCTTAAACTTTTAGACTGTTCCAACTTGAATACCTTAGTGGTGTATTTTTGGTTCACTGGCTGGCACTCAGTCCACTGAGCCACACCAGCCAGGGCCTGTTCTGATTGATTTAGTCCCTGTGGGCACGATAATCATTATTTTAGGTGTCTTCTTCCTCTCCAAGATGTCATCTGGGGGTATGATAGAGCAGCGTGCCTTTTATAATCTGCAGGTGCCCATGCCTTGTATGATCTCCATGGCTTTGTCTTCTCATTCTGGTTATTGTTTGTCTTCTCAGTGGTGATAGTAAAGATTAGCAGCTGATGTAACTCATGATTTCGTTGCTCCTAGATTGTTCAGGCTGGCAGTGTTCCCCCGTTGATTTGGCTGTTTGGGTCTCTGACAGAGTCATCTGTTGGCTCCTACCCCAAGTGTCCCACTTCTTTGCTGTGGCTGGCCTCAGGCTAGCATTGTGCTCTCAACAAGGTTTCCTTTGGCATTGTTCTGCCACCTCTAGGATCATTCAGGCTGGTCTTCATGATGTGGTTTTTCAGGGGCGTCCGGCTCATTCATAGCTAGTGGCCAGGTGGAAGGCAAGAGGATGGAGAAGGCTGTGAGGCTATGCATGTTTCTTACTCCTTCTGCATGGAAGTAGCATTCATTAGTGCTTCTATTCTATCGGTGAGAATACTGGAACATTTTAAAAACTGAAATATAATTGCCATACAACATTGTATTAGTTTCAGGTGTGTAAGACAATGACTCCACACCATGTTTGTAAACACTGCAGAATGATCACTACAGTCGTGCAGCCACCATCTGTCAACATAAAAAGCTGAGAAAATTTTTTTCTTGTGAATTTTAAAGACATTTCCTTAGGATTTATTTTATATTAGGAGGTTTGCATTCTTCATACCTGTCACTCATTCCACCCATCCTTCAACTTCCCCTCTGGCAATCTTTAGTCTGTTCTCTGTATCTATGAGTTTTGTTTATTTTTTTAAATGTTAGATTCCACATATGTATGAAATCATACTGTATTTGCCTTTCCCTGCCTGACTTTGTTAGCATAGGTAGTAGTTATTAATAAGGGAAGGGAGCAAATTGAATGGGACATTAACCCTAATAAACTAGGGAGCTGAGTCAAACATTAAGTCTGACCTGCTAGGAGGCCACAGAATTCACAGGCTCCCCAGGGGCAGCCGCATCAGCCTCGGATACCTAATCCAGGAAGCCAGCAGGAAGAATTGGTTATTCATCATTAACTGGGACTACCAGGGTGGAATGAAAACAGTACGGAAAATTCCTTTGCTAGGCACAAGTGCAGTAGGAGCCAAGATGGCAACCATAAAGAGGAGGAGTCTAATCAGGGAGGAGAATCAAATTGGATAAAGGCATGAGACTCCAGAGATCGAGGGAAGGGATTGGTTAGGGGAGGGCCCAGCACCAGCCTGCAAAAGATTAGGAAAGAGATTGGTTAGTTTGAAAGAAAGCTCACCCCTTCCAAAACCCAAGGTGATATAATCAAAGCCTAATAAAGGCCCATGTGGGCAGCATGAGTGAGTTTGTTTGCGAGTCTGCCTGCAGTATGTTCTCTCTGTAGCAGACATGCAGCCCTGGCAGCTGTACAGATCCAAATTATGGCAGTCCAGATTATTGCAGGTCCAGGTTATGGCGACACAGTGCCCCCACAATGCAGCTGGGAACAGAGACTAAGCTAGACTGATGGGGACAGAGACTGAGCTGGACTAAACTTGGGCACAGACTAAACCAAACAGTGGCAGCTTCAGATGCCTGCTGATGCTGGGCAATGGCAGAGTTTCTGGGCCCTGACCCTTCTTCCGAGCTTGGTGAAGACAAGGCTGGACTTCTCCCATGACAGGATGGAGTTGAACCATGTTGTCCTGGATGAGACACCAAGCATCTGGGGGCAGTCCTCTATTTCTATTCTAATAAATCTTACCCCTATACCCCATCCTCCCATATATAGGTCCCCAAAATGCTTTTCTTTTTTTTTTATAAATGTAAACTAAAGTTGGATTGTGTTAAATATTTTTTTAAAGATTTTATTTATTTATTTTTAGAGAGGGAAGGGAGGGAGAGAGAGAGAGAGAAACATCAGTGTGCGGTTTGCTGGGGGACATGGCCTGCAACCTAGGCATGTGCCCCGACTTGGAATCGAACCTGCGATGCCTGGTTCGCAGCCCGCGCTCAATCCACTGAGCTACACCAGCCAGGGTGCCAAAATGCTTTTCTTATGACTCTAAGGAAGAACCCTATTTCCACTGGCAACAGTTTCATTTAGCACTGTACCCGGTAGGTCCATCCATGTTTTCACAAATGGCAAGATTCATTCTTTTTTATGGCTGAGTAGTATTCCATTGTGTTATATAACATCTTCTTTACCCATTCATCCATTGATGGGCATTTAGTTTGTTTTTATATCTTGGCTATTGTAAGTAATGTTGCAGTGAACATAGGGGAATGTATGTCTTTTCAAATTAGTGATTTCATTTTTTAAAATAAATACCCAGAAGTGGGATTTCTGAATTACATGGTAGTTCTACTTTTAATTTTTTTGAGGATCCTTTATACTTTTTTCCCATAGTTTGGCTGCACCAATCTGCATTCCCACCAATAGTGTACAAGGATACCCTTTCTCTACATCTTCACCAATACTTGTTATTTGTTATCTTTTTAATAATTGCCATTCTGACAGATGTGAGATGATGTCACATTGTTTTGATTTGCATTTTCCTGATGATTACTGATGTTCAGCATCTTTTCAGGTGTCTCTTGGCTATCTGGATGTCTTTTTCGGAAGATTATTGGAATCTTCAGATTTGAGTCTTAATCTTTTATCACTTATTTGCTCACTAACCTTAGGCAATTTATAGACCTTTTACGTTACATTGGACATGTTAATATCTCACAGGCTTGTTAGAAAGATTAGTTAACACAATTTCAAATGTTGTTTTGAGCCTTGGGCCAGCCCTCTCCACTTCTTAGAGCCATTCCTCCCACCTTTTCTGAGTCCCTTGTTGCCTTCTGCCCTCACAGACACTCAGAGAATTTTTACTAAGGTACTGCTCTTTTCAACACTGTGCTCAGCACAGTGCTTGTTACACAGATACACCAAAAATCCATGTTTACTTTCTTTTTTGAATATGAACTGAAAAACTGTACTTAATCTTACTGTAGAGAAGTAACTGTTAGCATTTTGGCACATCCTTTCCATCATTATCTTTCCCTTTGAAATTATTTTATAAAGATGAAATTCAATTATGTATTTTGTTTCTTATTTAGCATATTTTATAAATATCACTCCTTTTAACTAAACATTTTTCTTGAATTTAGATGTTTTCTATTTTCCTCTTTCATAAAAAGGTTCAAATATCCATGTACATACATATTTTTAAAAACCTATGCTCAGTTAGAAAATGCTTCTTTAGGTAAAATTCCTAGAATTGGAATTTTTGAGTTAAAGGATATGCAAATTTTTGACCTGCTTTTTATTGTCAATTTGTCTTAAGAACTTTGTTTTTTAACTTGAAGAAATATTCATTAATTAAAAGCAACCATAATCTTTGACCCATTGATAGGGAGAATCTATCCTATAGAAATAAAAGTGGTTTAGTTTAAACATGTAAGTAATTACTTGTGGGGCTTTATTTAGAGTTCCAAACTTGATTCCTATGTGTGTTGGGGGGACATTTCCCCATAGCGACTAGCAATTCCCTGGGCACCAGCGGGGTGTCCTGCCATTCAGCTCAGTTCTGATACTGTCTACCCACAGATAGCATCAGATTCCACAGGTTAGGGGCTCAGTTCTGCAAGACTGGTCCCCTACTTCCTTGAGAAGCCAGTTGCAAACCAAGGCTTCTGATCCTCTGGCTATAGATGCAGATTGCCACAAACTCTTCCTTCGTTTCAGTCACTTTACTAGAGCAGCTCACACAACTCAGAGAAGCATTTTACTTACTAGATTACTGGTTTGTTATGAAAGGTGCAGACCAAATGCAGAGATGCCCGGGGAAAGGGTGCGCCACTCTCACAGAACCTACCTATCCATCCGCACCAGCCTGCCAGCTCTCACAACCCAGTCCCTCCTGATCTTTACAGAGGCTTCATTGCAGAGATGTGGCCCCTTGGTCATTCGTGGTGGAGCTCAGCCTTCAGGGGTGGGGGGAGGTGAGACTGAAAAGTTCCAAACCTCTCATCACTTGGTGGGCTCCTCTGGCAGCCATCCCCCATCCTTAGGTGGGGGTTCAAAAGCACCTCATTTACATAACAAAAGACATTTTATGGATCTTATTACTTAGGAAATTCCACAGGTTTTAGGAGCTCTATGCCAGAAACTGGAAGACCAAATATGTGTATATATATATATATATATATATTTTTTTTTTGTCATAAATCGCAGTGTCTCAGGCTTGTGGTAGCGAATAGCTGAAACAGTGAATGACTAAAAATAATAAAAAGGTTGAATAACATGTAGACCACCCATGCTACATATTGTGTAGCCATTAAACTACCTTTACCTACTGATCCATGGTGATGTCCATGATGCTAAGTGAGGACAACTTGCAGAGTAATGTTATGATTCTACTTTTGTAAAACAAAAAAGCAAAATGCACACACACAAACATATACGTATATGTATGCGTGTATGTATTTCATTTTTCTGACCCCATTCAAAGTCGTGGAAGGACACGCTAAGGTCTTTGAAACCGTACCTCAGGCGGCATGTGTCAGTACATCTTTGTGTTGTTTCACATGCTACAATGGGGAAGTTTTACTTTTGAAATACAAGTTAATAACAAGGAAATAAAGAAAAAAACAACAGCCCTAACAAACTGCTCTAACTTTTCTGAAAACCGCTTTCTAAACCAGAGAGCTTCCTGCTGTCCCCAGAGGACTTGCAGGGCTTTGAAGAGTGTGCCCTAAGTCAGGATGACTTTTACTGTATTATTTTTAACACAGGGTAATAGCTACACTATTGGGATTTCTGCAGGTACTGATGTTCTCAGAGGCGATCAGCTTCAGATAGGCTGCTGAAAATACAGCCAGCTCACATGCTGGCTTGGTTCCCGTCAGACTAATGTTCCAGAAGAGGAAAGAGAAGATGAAATAACAAAGTGTATCAATGTAGGGAATTGTTTTCACAAATAATCTATAATTTCCCATAGAGAAGAGGGAGGAGCAAATTTTGCAATAACGAAAACCATAGAATCCAATAGGGTGGGAGCCGTAGGTTGCACCTAAATGTGTGCTTTCGGTAAGTCACTAGATATAAGGAGATTTTGATTGAAATTTTGTCTTTTTAATGGAGAGCAGTAAGTATTAAAAGGAAAAAGAAACTTTGTATGTTTTGGAAATTTTAAAGTCTGGTAGAACTACATAAAATCACTGTAAAATGAGAAATTTTAGTAATTTAGGGAACTAAAGAAAAATAAATACTTTATTTACAAAAGTAAAAATGGTGCCCTGGCTGGTGTGGCTCAGTGGATTGAGTGCTGGCTTGTGAAACAAAAAGTTGTGGGGTCAGTTCCCCATCAGGGCACGTGCCTGGATTGCGAGCCAGGACACCAGCTGGTGGCATCCAAGAGGCAACTGATCTATGGATCTCGCCCTCTCCTTCTCCCTTCCTTCTCCTCTGTCTAAAAATAAATGAATAAAATCTTTAAAAAATGGTTATTGCTCATGGATAAGATCTTGCTAATTGAAAACCCTAAACAGAGATGGCGACACAGTGACTTAAATATAGTAGGCAAGCAGTTTATAAATGTGTACCTGGGAAGCTCTGCTTTTACTTGATTATTTAGCAAACAAAATGCATTTGACTTAGATTGTAAATGCTAATAAGAAATGCTAATTATACACACTGACTTGTAAATAAGTTTGTCAAAGATAGATCAGGGATCTGAACACTCTATGGTGTTAATATTACTTTAAAATGGGCATATTTTAGATACACATATAGTTTTATGGAGAACATATGCTGAAATTATTCTACTCCTGTAGAATAATAGTCTCAGAATTTAAATTTTACTGTACTGTCAGTGTGTCATAAATAAGTGATGACAGGTTAATGAATAAGACAGATTTGATTTACATTTTCTAAAACGTCCTAGGCAAAAACAATGGAAGCGTTTTAGTCGATGTCAATGAAGCCGAATGCTGAAATAGTCACGAAGAACTTGCGTGGCGGTAATTGGTGACCACCCTGTATTTCAGTATGTAATTCCCTGTTGGCGTGACCAGTGGGAGTGCCGTGTCACTCTGAAGCAAACTTACACAAGTTGACCTGGTGCAGGTCCCACAGCAGGAAATGGAACGTTTTGCTATCAGGTGAGGCAGGTGTCTCACTGGGTGCAGCGAACAGGCAGAGAGGCGCCGTTCCTGCCGCCTCCTCATCCTGGATCTGATGTGGGCTGTGGTTTCTGCATGGAGCGCTGCGTCCCGTGTTGTTATCCTGTGCCCCCTTGGTGTATTTTAGTGAGAGCCCTGACTCCTCTCTGCAGGTTCCATCGGTGTGCATTTTATCAGAATGCACAGTTTAAAACATTCATTTATTCAAGTTTATCTATTCAGCTAACTGTTAATTTGTTCCTGCTGCATTGGGGGTAATCTATCCCCAGGCCTTTCTGTGTTATCTTGAATAATTGAGAGTGTGCTGGTACACAGCCACATCGCTACAGAAGCTGCTGCTAAGCCTCCAAGAGGCTCCCTCAGTTGAGCGAGATTGAAAGTGATTCCAGCTGGCTGGAAAAAAATTACATGAAAGCTGTAATAGACCCTTAGGAAGGAAATCTGTTTCCACCAAGATAGAAGAATGATTCGTATGTAATGAATATAAATTAAAGCTTCCTTTAAGTCATTGGAGTGTCTCTAATGTTTTTCAAGTAACATTATTCTTCATGTCTTATTTCATTAACTTCTGGTGGGAGACTTTCTGAACCTTAGTTTTGTCATTTATAAAATGAAGTAATAATACCTGCCCTCAATTCTACAATTTTGCGAGGATCAAATAGTTAGGGTGAGGTGAAGGCTCCTGTAAATTAGAAATTTGTACAACACTCTAAGGCACTGCTTTCTTTCTTGGTGTTTTATTTCTTTTGCCTTTTCATTACTTTTCTTAACTTCTTGTATTACATACTGTTACTTGGATACAACATATAACCACCATGCAAAATGGTTAGAGCACCTTTAAAAAAAATTGAATTTCTCACTAACTTGAATCTTTACCCCTTTTATTTTTCCTGGGCAGAAATGAAACCAGCCTGTCAGTTACTTACATCCAATTTCAAATCTTGCAGGATTAAGTAGGTGAGGCGTGGCAGAAGCTTGGGAAGCATGAGGCATTACCGAAGAATGAATGCCAGCTCCTTCTGGGCATGTGGTTCCTAAAGAAAAAAGCTGTGCCGCTCAGTTTCAGTGAGTGGTGCCCCGCAGCTGGCTGCGGAGGCCCCTGCAGACTCACCCATAGGCCCCGGGGACAGTGCTTTTCTTCAGCCATTTTCCACTGAGACAGAGCAGTGCGACCTCTTGTTGCCGCACTTTCTCAAAGTGATTATATTTCGCTGCTCTCATAAACACATCTTGTAAAAGAAACAAGGTTGTCTTTTAAGCTGGTGCTCCTGCCTGACAAGAAAAATAAAACCCAGCCTCCTTTCAGGACCTTTTGGCCTAATGAGAAGGCAGCCCTTTTCATTTTTTGTTAAGAATGCTTTTTTTTTTTTTTAAATCAACTCCCCATTCTTCATGGAGAGGTACAATGTATTATGAAGAGAGAGAACCAGGATTGATAAAGGGGCCATTTATACTTTTGCTGTCTGGGATTCAGAAAGTTTTAACCAGCAGGCCTGGTTAAATAGAGAATTCTAAGGATCAAAATGTGGAGATGTTAAATTCACTTTTTAATGCTTTTTTTCTTTTAAATTCTACATGTAACAGGTACTAGCTTTCTTACGTATGTGAAAGCTTGCAACTTTTGGTCTGTTTTAATGTCCTATATATTTTATACTTTGCTATGCCAGTAACACAGATGTTGTTAAATAAGGCCACAATTTATTTTAGTCTTTTAATCAGAAGTTAAGTTTGGCGCTAGGTGAAATAGGTTAGATTCTCTAGAGGTGCCCTGTCCAATGCAGTAGCCATTAGCCACGTGTTATGGACCTGCTGAGCACGTGAGGTGAAGCTGGTATGTTGAGATGTGTTGGATGTGTGACACGCACACCACAGCGAGTGCAAAGAAAATAGGTAAAATATTTTACTCATAATTTTTACATTGATAACATCTTGAAATATTTTGGATATATTGGTTAATAAAATCTATTGAATCAATGTCACTTTTTCTTTAGCTTAGGGTGACTCGAACGTTGGGAACTGCATGTGGTACTCCCACTGCGTTTGTGTTGCACAGCGCTGCTCCAGACCGTCTTGATGTGGGCGCGTTACGTCTCTTCATCAGGGTACCTCACCGTACCCCTGATCTGGGGAGCAATTTAAAGAGGTCTGCAGTCCGTGGAAGTGTTAATTTTCATTGTCTCCCATCTGAAGTTTCACTAGAATTACTTCAGGAGTTCTGTCATCTCTTAGAGGTTTCATTTATAAAAAGTCAATTTGAAATTCACTCTGGGTCAGTGAGTCGTGTGGTTTCACTGTGTGTGCAGAAAGAAGGCTCTTCTTCCTGGAGAGAGGGCACCGTCTTGTGGAATGTAGTGAATACAGCAGTTTAGGTTTCAGCTGTAGATTTTAAGGTCCTGCAACAGGCAAATGATTTATTTCAGACGTTTGGGGGAAAAACTCTGACTAAGGATAAAGATGTTTACTTCTCTGTAGCATCCTCTTTCATAAATGGAGCTCATATCACTTCTGGGACGTACTGCTCTTAGTTACACAAAGCCAAGGTCGAGACAATGTAATAAGAACATTTTGATTTGGAGTGCTTTTTAAAATGACAAAGCTCTCGTTCATGTTTTTGGACTTTTTTCCCCTCCCCAAATTCCCAAATGAGGTTTTTGTACTTGAAGAGAGCGTAAGGGGGATAAACGGTGGTGGAAAAAAGGATGGAAGCAGAGTTCTATACTTTTGTCCTTTTTCTGTGTAAAACTGGAGGGTGTTTAAACTATTTAATTCATACAAGTAAGCTCCATTAGGTAAATGAGGAGAAAATAGATAACCAGTACTACTATATTTTCTCAAGAACTGATTTTAGTATTTCCTAGGCATTTGTTTTAAAAAGGGAAACAGTGATGGAAGGCCCTGGCTCCTGTGTTTCTTAGTTTCTGTGTTCCTTCTGTACTTTTTTTTGGGTACACATAAAGGTGAATCATTCAATTCATATCTCATTATCACATTTCATATTCAGACCTGCCAAAAATCACTGCCAAATCACTGGGATCTTTATACAGAGAACAGAATAGACTTTTCATGATTGGGAATTACATTAATCAAGTCCAGAAAAACAGTTAAGATATGGGCCAACATCCTGCCAATCGGCTAAACAAAGTTCTCCCAAGCACTCACTGCCATTTCAGTTTTATGTAAGAGAGTGGTTTAAGAGTGACTATAGGGAAACAGGTAGAGTGGATTGTCCTTTCATGCGGAGACCCCCACAGCCTGTTTCTAAAGTTGGGCCAGTTTGATACATATTACCTTCTTTAGGACCCAACAATAATACAAAAAATCATTCTGAATGTGAAAACACAACACAAAGAAACAGGACAAGACAAAAATGAAACAAACAAGGAGTTAGCCAACCAAGTCTGCCCTCAGGAAGGGAAACATAAGAATGGCCTAGTCTGTTAGCAGAAGGGGCCAAAATTTGCCCATATGGACAGCAAAGAGCTAAAAAAAATGTTTCATTTTCATGGAAGTATTATAACTGTCTATCGCTTATTAGTAAAAGGCTTTCATGAGTTGCCATGGGGTAATAGACTTTTGGATGACCGTTTAATATTATGTAGTGCCATTGTTAATTATTTGTTAGATAAATTCTCAGCAGAATGGAAAGTTCATTTGAGCCCACTTTCTCCAAAAGTCAGTTTTTTAATTTTTAAAATTAGTTTCAGAAATAACTATTCTTCATTGCTTTGTAGCATTTCCAGAAATTTATGCTTGTATCACAGCCTCCAGCAGAGCCTTCTGTTGATAAGGGATCGTGACCCAGCGTCCTTTCTGATAGACAACCATCTTTTTTTTTGTAGGAAAGCAGTCATTCAAGTGAAATCTTCCCAACAGCCATCTCAACCATCTCCCATATCTTGCTCCACTCCTACTGTTTTCGTTTTCCTATCCATCCCGTTTGTGAAAGCTAGGCAGTGAGCCAAAAAACACCTCATGGATGAGTAGCAATCACAGTCACTTGAGAGCAGGGTAGCCAAGTGGCCTCTTTGGCATGAACAGTTCTGCTTTGTGTGTGTTGGTTCTAGTCAAGACGGGCTCTGTGAGGACACAGTTTGAGATCAAGGTACCCCATGGCCGTGTATGCTTGCTGTCCACACGTGAGCACTTCAAAAAGAACAGGATGAAGCCTCCCTCATTACTGTGTGTTTGTCTTTGATAGGGATTAAAGGATTCACCTATTTTCAACAAGGGGTTGAGTGGCTGTACCTGCTGTCAGTTTTCCAAAGCAGGAATCTGGACTACTCTTTGGGACAATGCTAGAATTTAGTACTCAAGATACGATTTCCTAGGAGAAAATGTTACTTGGTATCTGGTAAACAGCTATCCCCTAGGGAGAGTAATGCAGGCTAAGTATAAAGAATGTACTTTTCTTCCTGCTATGTTCTGCAATGTACATAAAACTGATTAAAGTAAACTATGGCTGGTTGTGGAAATAGCATCATAAAACAATCAGTCAGTTGGAAGGCATCCTTCGGTGGCAAATGTGGGGAATTTTATAAGAAGCCAAACCAAATATGCTTCAAAAATATGCAACCAGAGCTTGTTAGGGTTCTGTGGGCTTGGTGTCTGTGTCTTTCAGCCAGTGCGAAGGTGGGATCTCAGACAAGGGCCCCTCCGTAGGAGGGACAGACTCCGACTCTAGCAGCTCTCATGCGCTGCTTCTCACTGCAAGGCCTGTAGGCAGGAAGGGGCAGAAGTTCACATATTTGGGATCAGATTGAGATTGGGGTAGATTCAACACTCAGGAAAAGGCCAATCTTTTTAAGGACAACAGTGAGGAGAAGACAGATTCTGTCTTCTGTGGAACTGTGGAACTAAGCGGTGTGGAATGAAAGGCCGAATAGACACTTCTTCCAAGAAATCATACAGATACATGAAAAGATGCTTAACTTCAATTAACTCTCTGGGAAATGCAAATCAAAACTGCAATGAGATACCACCTCAACCTGTTAGAGAGGCTACTATCAACAAGACAAGTAATAACAGCTGTTGGAGAGGTTGTGGAGAGAAAAGGAACCGTGGTTCACTGCTGGTGGAGTGTGAACTGGTATAGACACTGTGGAAACAGTGTGGAGGCTCCTCAAAAAATTAAGAGTAGACTTACCATGTGACCCAGCAACCCCTCTTTTGGGCATCTGCTCGAAAAATTTTGTGACGTTTATTTTGCAAAGGTATATGCACCCCATGTTCACAGTGGTTTAAGGCGTGGAAACAACTGAAGTGTCCTTCGACAGATGATTGGATAGAGAAGATGTACATATATGTATATAAGAAATGGAATATGTCTCAGCCATAAGAAAGGATGAAAAGATGAAATTTGGGACAACATGAATGGATCTGGAGAATACCATGCTAAGTGAAGTAAGTCAGACAGTAGGAGTCAAGAACCGTGTGATTTCACTCACGTGGGGTAGGATATAAAACGGAAAACAACAAATGAACAAACAAGATAAATAAACAAAAACTCATAGGCACACCAGAATGATGGTTACTAGAGAGGAAGGAGGTGGGGTGAGGGGCTTAGGGAGTGAAAGGATCAAGCAAAAAGGGAAAAGGACTCGTGGACATGGACAACAGGGTGGTGATTATGGGGAGGAGGGAGTTGTAAATAGAATGAATGGTAATGGGAAAACACAATAAAATAAATAAAAAAATGAAATAAAATAGGTTTCAAGTATATAATTCTATAATGCATCACCTGTATATTACATTGTGTGTTTGCCACCCAAAGTCAGGTCTTTTTCACCATACAGAGGTCGGCAAAAGTAGGTTTACAGTTGTTCCTATGGAAAATGATACAATTGATAATAATAGAAGAATAAACTCACAGCCATAAGCCTACTGTTGCTCCAGCCTATATGGTGATGGGAGGAGATTTGACTTTGGGTGGTAAACACACAATGCAGTATACAGCTGATGCGTTATAGAATTATACACTTGAAACCTATATGACTTTAGTAATCAGTGTCACCCCAAACATGTAATTAAAAATAAATAGTAAAAATCCCCACAAAGAAAAAAATGACCAGTGTTAATATAAATATTTTAAATATAAAATAAATGAAAAAAATGAGTTATGTGCTTGGAGAAAAGAGTAGATTGTAGTACGGGAGGTGAGACCATTTGCTTCTTTTGCAGTGAAGGTCACATGAGTGGCTACAGATTCCTTCTCTCTGCTACACCTTGCAGACCGTGGTCCCTAAGACAGCTCTGTGTGTCTTTGTGTCCTTGATATGCCAGAGGCAGCTGCTCCTGGGGCAAATCTGTGGAAGAGGAGCAAAGCAAAATACATCCTATGGTGTGACACAAAAGCCTGGACACAGAAAAACTAAGTTCAAATGCTGCTTCTGTCACTTAACCTTGATTAATTTACTTAATTTCTCTGCATGCTTCTGGTTTCTTATCTGCAAAAGAGGCATTATGCCTATGTCATTGTGTTGTTTTAAGTATTAAATAAAATTTAAAACATTCCGCATTGTACCTGGCCTTGCTGTAAAAGTTCAGTACATGCTAAGTCACTATTATGTATTAGATTCTACATAGTTATTAGTAAAATTTTCTTATACTTTATTGATCAGATAGGTCATCCGTTAGCCATGCAACTATTTTATAATGGCATGCTACTCATTACTGGGAGTTTGCGTCATCAGAGAAAATGTGAGGCTGTTTGGGGAAAGCAACTCTAAACTCATGCCCACTGGGAATGAATGGAGAGAAGGGAAGTGATATTTATTGAACACTTTACTGTGTACTTTTGAGTATATCACCTTAGTTTATTATTATAACAACTTAATGAGATAGATACTGTTATCTTTTCTTTAGTGATGAAGAAATGGCGGATCAAAGAGTTTAAGTTGCCCAAGTTCAGGTAGGTAATTAATGGTGGAACTAGAATAGTTTTGTTTAAAAGGAGGATTTATGCTTGTTCACATTTTTTTAATAAATTAACTTTCAGGGGATATCCTACCATAACTGCTTTGCTGAAATTTTGGAAAAAAGCAATACATAGATTCCCTTACATTTCATCCTTAGAACATCGGGTGGAAGTTTCACCTCCCGAGCAACTGTTGGATGATGGCTGCTCTGAGAAGGGAACATGACCTTGGGTGAGGCATCTCTCTTCAGAAAAGGGCCGTTCTGGGAGGGGACTGAGAGCTAAGAGCCAACAGCTGACAACAGCAAGTAGGGAAATGAGTTCCTCAGTTCTGAAGGAGGGATCTGGGAGATGTAGCCCAGTATCATGATACCTTCCGTGATATGTAATTCAGAAAAAGGAGGAAAGTAACATATAGTATAGATTATAGACTTATTTTTAGTGTCGTATTTTTGAAGCTGTTATGAAAACAACTGTTTGAAGCTTAATTTCTGGTGTTTTCCTTCCAAATGCTAGCAGTTCCCTTTGTACCTCCCACAGTGGGTTGGCCGTTTCCACACTTGGGTCTAGAGACTGAGACCGGTATTGAAATAAAAGGGTCTTTTCTCTCCCACTTCAAATGAAGATCATTTGTAGTACTGCCACTCTAGATGGATTTAAGATATAAGAAGTCTTTTTTTTTTTTTTTTTAAAGAATCAGGATTTAGGCCTAGAGAAAAGAAATTCATCTAGGGTTTTTTTTTCTTATTATTACTGTGACAGAAGGCATTAATTCAGTTGAGTTCAATTAGGTATAATGTCATATGTATTCTAAAAGTATTTTAAAATTTCATTTGACGTTTTTTGATCTAAAGAGGGAATTTGGGTGGGAAGACAGAGCTTTACTTTTGTTCCTCTCGTACTGATTCCTTGGTGTTTCCCCAGAAAGGTGCTCAGGAGCATCACCTCTTCCCTTCAAGGACCATCCTCCTCCACTCCCAGCAGCCCCTCATCGTACAGAGAGGCATGAGATAATCATGTCTGATGTCTCTCCATTTCCTTCTTTCTCATTTCAGGCTTTATGAATACGACCCCTCTTCTTCCCTTACCATTGGTTGAGTCCACGCCCCGTGTTAGGTTCTTGTCTGGTGCTTGGAATGTGCCAGTGAACAAAACACAGAAGCCCCTGCCCTCACTGAGCTGAGAGAACAGTTCTCATTTCTATTTCCAGTCCCATTTTCATTCTCAAGCCCAGCTCCTAATGTTTTCTTTGGGAAATACTTATTGAATCATCAGGCTTTCTACCTGCTTTTTAAAAGTGTATTTATATCCACTTATTCTAACATAATTTGATCATAATCGAGCTACCCTAAAACCACCATACTGTCTTAATTGTTTCCTCTGTTGTTTAAGAGTAGTCTGCCTTTAGTGTTTCATCTTCCTTAGGTTCCCTTTAATCCTAACCTCTTATAATCCAGTGTCTTACCTTCAAAGTTTGCAGAATTTCCCTTGGAAAAATATAACCACAGGTTTATCTCTTTTTGCTTCCACTGCTGCCTCCCTACCTTTCAGTCGGGTCATTGTGATAGCCTCCTTCCTAACCAGCCTCTTTAGCAATGATTACTTTAGTCTTCAACTTCACCTTATGAGCTGCTGGCAAAGTATGTTATTTTGGGAGGCACCCATGACCAACCCTGGTTTTCGTGATTCCCCAGGAAGACTCCTAGGCCACAGCATATTTTAGTACTCAAAGGATGTGATTTATTATGGTGAAAGGACAAAGCAAAATCAACAAAACAAAAAAGTACACACGGCAGAATCCTGAGGAAAACAGGCACAAGCTTCCAGAGTTCTTTCCCAGCGAAGGCATACAGGACACACGTAATTCCCCCAGTGAGGAGTATGACAACACATGTGAAATGCTGAAGAGAGTATGACAACACGTGTGAAATGCTGCAGGGAGTAGAACAACACGTTTGAGACTCGGTACCCAGAGTTTTTATTAGAGGCTGATCACACAGGCACTCTCTGCCTAGCATGTGCCTAAATTTCAGACTCCCAAAAGGAAAGCAGTTGTTCAGCATAAATACTATTTATACAGACAGCTTAGGAGCAGAAAGACGGCCTTGTTAGTTATAGAATGATGGGCACCCTTTCAAAATGATAATTCCCACATGCCAGCCAAGGGCTGATTCTTCAGGCCCTTCTAAGGATAGCAGTTCAGGCCTGCTATGTTAACTCTTCTGCGTACTCCCCCCCGAAGTGCAGCTGTGAGGGCTGTCCATTAATGAAATACTTAGTGAACGTCCAGTATGCATTGGCCACTATGTTTGGTACTGGAGATACTGTGGTGAACAAAATAGACAGGAATCCCTGTCTGGTGTTGCTTCTGACCTAGAATGGGAGCTCAATAAAACACATGTGCTACCATGTCAGATGGTAATCAGGATGATGAAGCAAAACAGAGCAGCTTAATGAGATAAAGAGCAGCAGGATGGGGTGGGCACTGGCTTGGATGGGGTCACCGGGGAAGGCTTGTCTGAGGAGGTCAGGTTTTAGGGGAGACTAAAAAGAGCATCCAGGAAGAGGGAATAGCAAGTGGGAGGCCCAGCAGTGACATGAGCTTGGTGTTCCAGAAACAGCAAGATCCGTATAGATGGGGTGGGATGTGGAAGGTGAAAAGTGCAGAAATAGAAACCAGATTATTTGGGCGTCTTTTTGGATGCCATGGTACAGAGTTTGAATTTTGTTCTAAGTAATATAGAAGTTTCTCAAAGCACTTTGAACAGTGAGTGACATAGTTCAACTTATGTTTTAAAATCATCATATTAATTGCTGTTTTAAAAACTTGGATTGGGGGGCAAGAGTGGAAGGAGCAGGACGAATCCAGTACTATTCTAGACATAAAGATATTATGGTACTTTACTACTTAAAACTTGAATCACCTATCTGCCTACATATGTAGTTCCGACTTTCAATGCATTTGTGATCTTGAATCAACCTTTTTTCAACTAAAAATTTCTCAAAACTTCCTCTTATATACTCTATGTTTAAATCAAATTAACTGCAATTCATTTTTTAAAATAAAGATTTTATTTATTTATTTTTTGAAATGGGGAGGGAGGAACTGAGGGAGAGAAACATGATGTATGAGATACGTTGATTGGTTGCCTCTCGCATGATCCCTACTGGGGACCTGGCCTACAACTCAGGTGTGTGCCCTGACTCAGAACTGAACTGGTAAACTTTCAGTTCACAGGCCAGCACCCACTCCACTGAGCCACTCCAACCAGAGCTCCATGATTCATTTTATATTCAAGTCTCCTTGCCATTAGCTATTCTTTGGCATCCAAATGTTACTTATTCTTCAAAACTCCCTTTGCATAAATCCTTCCCTATTTTCTACTTCTGAATTTGTCTTCTGTGATCTGATATACTTCACTTTTCTATTGCTCCCTAGAAATCTAACCCTGACTTTTTGGCTTAAAATATCAATTTTACTTTCCTCATGGTTTTGTGCTCAGAAATGCAGGAAGGGCTCAGCTTCATCATTCACCTGGTATGCCACAAGCTCGAGTGGCTGAAACTGGAGAATCCATTTCCAAGACTTCTTTACTCACAAGTTCGGCCCCTCTGTGCTTCTTGGCCTTTCTCCATGTCCATGGCGTGCCTTGTTCTCTCACAGCGTAACAGCCTCATATGAAAGCCAAGACCTCTAAGAGATGGAGATGGAAGCTGCCAGTACTGTTAACCACCAGGTCTGGGATTGGCAACCATCACTTTCATTTACTCTATTGGTCTCTGAAACCACAGGCCAGCCCAGGCTCAGGAGGATGGGGAAAAGGCTCCCGTCTTTGCCAAGAGACTGGGATGGCCATACCGGGAGGAAAGGACTCCATGGCAGCCATCTTGGAGACAGCTGTCACACCAGAGTACTTCACTTAAAATTTTATTTTCAGTATTCTGTGGTGTTATATATATTTGTATATATGTTTAATACCCTTTATTAGATTATATATTCTCTGTGGGACGGCATGGTGACTGGTTCGTCTTTGTATTCCTAGTGCCTGATCTGTTGTTTCATACATCACAGATTTCCAATGCCCATGACTTGAGTAGAATTACTTGGCAATATTCTTAGAAAAATACATGCCTAAATGAAAGCATGACTTAGTTTAACAAATAATTATTGAATAACAGTGTCTACTAAGTTTAATGGGTTGATTGATTATAGGTATTGGATATTTTTACATTTGAATAGTTGTACAGTTTACAGATAAAGACATTAACTATTTGCTGAGTGAAGTTCTCTGATGTGTGCTGTGGAGGATACAAGGATTACTAGCAGCATCGTTAACATACATTTTAAAATTTGATTCCCACAACTGTTCAAGGTGTGTGAGGAGAATTTGCCAGTCCCATACTACAAATGAGAAATAGTAATGGAATTTATGGCAGATCTAGGCCAATAATTTAGTTTCTTTATTTCCAGGGCAGGGATATTTCCAATACCATGTTGAGTGTAATGCTTGGTTTACATCCAAGGCCCTTCATAATGTGGCCATAAATTTACCCTCCCATTTGTACCCCTCATGAGGCTTCAAGTACTGGATGTTCTTGTTTTATGAACAGGCTCAAAACTTTCTCAAAATTTTCCCCTTATTTTTATACTTATTAATATTTAACATGAAAACATTACTGTTAACTGAGATGCTGATCTGGGAGATACTATACCAGGCACTGGAGACAGAAAGGTGAGTGGGAACTATCCCCTACCCGCAAGGGGCTCCCAGCCTGGTGGTGCAGACCATGTCTCCTAGACAGGCCTTGTCCTCCCCGTCCTTCTCCCCTTTCCCGTCTCTTGCTGGAATCCTATTTACTTTTCAGAGGTCTGCAGGAGTGTTTACCTCCTCCAGTTTTATTTTCCCTGGTCTCTTACCACTTTTGAGTCATCATATTGCTCATAGTTTGTAAATGTACGGTTGTCTTCAACCCCTTTGAGTCTCCTACTCGGCTGACATTCAAGATGAAGCAAAATTTGGGTTCAGTTTATAGTTCTCAGTGTGGTGTTGGCACCCACATGCTCTGGAACACTAATTAAATTATAACAGCTACTTCTAGGTTGCCTGAAAACAAACCCTCCTACACATCCTCTTTGAATCGTGCCTCTGACAGTGACCTGGGCGGAATGCCTTGCCGACTATGATCATACCGTGTGATTTTGCCTTCCTGCAGTTCGTTGGACTAGGATTGTGACAGGACCCAAGGCTGGTGAACTCGTTAGCTGAACCACAGCTTATCAACTTGTCAGATTCTCTAATGAGTTTGTGGTGAGACCGAGAAATTTTCGTGTGCGGAAGATGGTTGCCCTATAATTTAATGCTTTTGAGTCAAGCAACTGTATCTGTCTGAGCACAAGAAGAGGAAGCTACTCTGAAGAAAAATTGGAGATGGAGAAGGTGGCTTTGGTTCTAGTTGCTTCCCAGTTCAGCTTCCTATACAACTGAACTTAAGTTTCTTTCTTTATGAGATTGTCTCTCAGATTATTAAATAAATCCTCCCTTACTAAAGTATTTCTTTGCAACCCAAAATGATTTGACCAAAACATTGCCAGTTTCAATAATTTCTTAGTCCACATCTTTCTCAGTCTCTCACTGCATTTTTAAACTATTGCCTGTCAACTGTGTTCTCAAAATGTTCATTACCCTTGGCTTTTAAGATGCTGATGACTCCAGTTCCTCTCTCACCCAACAGATTCTTCTGAGCCTGCGTTCCTTTTTATCCTCTATATATGGGCACTCCCCAGGGTTCTGCTCTTGGCCTTCATTTATTTCCTTTGTCTATACCTTCTGTCTTGTGGTTCTTACCTATTCCCACGGTGTCGTCTGTCATCTCCATGAGGTGACTGTTAAATACATTTCACACACGCACTTTATAGCTCTGACTTCTCTCCTAAACTCTGCTGTTGCTTATTGGCATCTGAAACTTCGCAAGTCAAAACAGAATTCATTATTATTACCTCCAGATGAGTTCATACAGCCACTGGATAATTTTTGAAGCACTTTCTCATCTTGATCTAATGAGTCTGAGTCCTTATGACTTTTTTATTTTCTTTTAATGGTGTTATTTTTCTCTTGGCAATATAGCTGTAATGCCTTTAGACCCTTCTGGGTATTTTCAGTGTCAAGCTGGACTTTCAAGATATATTATGATTCCTAATGATTAATAATAAACCCTACCCGAGTGATGATTAGTAATAGTAGACCTTACTTGAGCCCCACATTTCCAGACCTGGCGTAGATCTGGCTGTGGCATGGGAGGCTTTCATCTCATCTGTGATCCATTTTAGATATCTAGGAGGCAGGAAAATAGTGACTCCAGAGTCTCAGGAGTTAGCTGATCTTCTTGACCCAATAAAGCATCCCCTAAAAGGTTTTCTATGGGTGAGAGCACCATGTGATGTTGGTGTTGAATGACTTACTTCACAATGTCCAGCACAGTGCTCAGTTGTACTCTAACAGGCTGCTTCTCTTACATAACACTTTTCTTGAAATTCAATTCCTGAACTGATTTGTTAGCATTTGCAATAGAACCAGAGCGTCTGAGGAGATCTACAGAAAGTAGGATTGGCTTTAGGACAAAAGTGGCCTTAGAAGTAGTTGGAAAAGTAACCTATCTGACTGATTTGAGAACTTCCAGATTCTTACTCCAGCCAAAGAAGACAGCAGCCACCTTCCGCTTGGCACAGAGCAGCTGTCCATCAGTGGACATCTATATGAGTGACAGGCAGACAACCAAGTGTTATGGCAAGATCAAAAAAATCTTGAGAATGAAGCCCCTGCTCTCACATGAAAATCTTTCAGACTATTAAATCTATCAGACTATTTAACCCACATGAGGACAGCTGATGATTATGCTGCTTTGTTTAGACTCATATTGCTTGAAGTCTGGTCCTGAATATGTTTAAATAGGAAACCTAAAATATTTTTGTTAGCTCCAGCTGAAGGCATCCTAATAGCAATAAGCTTTGTAAGGCATGAAGGAAAAGTTGGATTATCTAGAGTACAGTTTACTGAATATCTTTACTGATCCGTCCTCTGTCTAGACCATTGTAGCAATTTATGTTCATAATTTGTGAAAGATTCTGAACTGTCTCTGGACTAACAAAGAGATACACTTATTTTCAGTATACATTATGGGCGTTTGTTGTGTGCAGTGTAAAACACACATGCAATTGAAGTAGTAATACCAAGCAGCCCCATTTCTTGATCGTTTTGTAAAACCAGAAATTTGCCACGTTGTGAACTTGGCATATTGGAATCATGTGGGAAATTATACTTTGTTTTCTTAAAAAGACAATTCAATTAACAGAAGACCTTAGAAATTCATTTTAGTTTTTTTCCCCACATTTTGATATTTTTGAAGTGCAAGACACTTTACATGTATTCTCTGTAATTGAATCATTAATCCTAAGTGATGTATTAGAAATGAAATGGGTTTCAGAGGCAGTCAAAGCTGGATTTGCCACTGGATAATTCTGTGACCTTGTACAAGCTACTTTTCTTATCTCTGAAGAGGTTTGTCATAGGCTTCATATATACTCCTTTACTTCTCATGTGTATATATTAATATAAAGCTGGTCAAAATTGGTAGCATTCAGTAAGTGTTCATGTTAAGCCTTTCCTATTGAGCTGATTGGGTAAGACTGAAGGTAAGTTTTCATTTTGAAATCTGAACCCCACCCACAGTGTTCTCAATCCATTCTCCAAGTGTTTGATTCTCCTAAATGCAGTAAAAATGTACTGGTGGGATTAGACAGTTGGAGTTTGCCTAACATATTACATTTGCATAGAGTACTTGGATACATTGTTTTTGGTGTGTTTGTTTGCTTGCCTGCTTGCTTTTTCCTGAAGACATTAGAGATCTGCTGGGCCTGTGCCCCGACGATGGGCGGGCGCCACACAGAGGCACATTGAGAAGCTGGAGCGCTGAGCAAAGCTCTTGTGGGAAATCAGCCCTGTTAATTTATTTAGGCGTTAAGAGGAGAAATCCAGTAGATCCTTTATTATACTTATAGATACTCTCAGGCTTTTAAATTATCTCACATTCTTGCTGATTTTTTCTTTTTTTCAGTCTTTTTAAAAAAGCAATGTTTGCTTATAGAACATTGAGAAACTACATAGCCAAATGAAAGAGGTAAAGAGGTAGAGATAGAAATATAGACAGAAAGCTATGAAAAAAGATAATTAAAATCACCTACTATTCTGCCACTCTTGACTAACCAGAATACAATTTTGTTTCTGGATTTCCTCATCTCATTAAGTATATGATAATATAATGATTTTTAAAGACTATATGGTCTTCCACTATATGTCATGATAATGATGTCGTATTATAGAAGAGAAATGGTAATGTTAACATTTCATGACTTTAATAAGACTATGGATAACCTAACCTACATAGATTTATAAATCTATCAAAACCCTTTTTGATCAATTATGTATTCCACTGGTGAATTTATATCTTGAGACAGAGTTAGGCCTGACAGGGTTTATTATTTCATTGGAACAGATGAGATCTTGAAGTTGGAACTAGACATGTACTTGAGTAGATGACGTGGAGGGTGGGTTGGGATGTGGGACTAGGGAATAACTGTAGACATTGGGTGGAAAAATACACTCAGGAAGGTACTTTGTGGTACACCGAGAGCAGATGTAATGGTTTTATCAGGACAGAGAAAGGGGCACAGAGGAAGTGAGCAAGGACCCAGTTACTGTACCTGGAGGATCAATGGGACTTGGTTTCAGGAACAAGGCCGAAGCCTAGTTGTTACAACTTTGCCAAAGGATCAGTTATCTGAGTTGGATTAATAGCAGGGTTGCCTTGATATCTAGGGCTCTATATTGAGCTAAAGTTCCCTTCTCATGAGGATGCTATTGGTCCAAAGCCTGAGATAAGGCTGAGCATCCAGGAGAGATGAAGTGGAGAGAGAAGGCATGGGGGTGGGAGGGTGTTGGAACCAGACGACTGCAGGGGTGTCACCCAAAGGTGACTATCAATGTTTTAGAAGCTAGAGTGCTATGCAATGACTCAGAGGAGTCAGTCCTAGATTTAGTGCCATTTAACACTTCCACTAAATTGATAAATTAGAGAACAAGCCATCAATGCTCAAATGACGTTAAGTAAAAATAGTAGCTGGCACTTTGGGAAACAAAATTTCAATATTACCTTGAAAAACTAGATAAATGATTAAAACTCAACAGTAGCTTTGCAAGAACAAATGCACATTAGTACCTTAAATAGGAAAACATATGCTACCAGTACATTATTTCCACTAAATTACAGACTAAAGAATTGAAGACCTTTATTTTCTGCTTGACCTTTTCTGGAACACTCATGAGATATTGATGGAATATTTAAACTGTGACATTAGTAACTTAATTCTTGCCAGTTTTAAGGTCTCCTGA
Source organism: Tonatia bakeri (assembly GCA_004024845.1). Classification (NCBI taxonomy): domain Eukaryota; kingdom Metazoa; phylum Chordata; class Mammalia; order Chiroptera; family Phyllostomidae; genus Tonatia; species Tonatia bakeri. The sequence goes on along the minus strand of PVIA01001692.1, from coordinate 76,304 downwards.
AATTTATTTGATTTTGTGGAGTCCAGTTACATTTAGAACAAGAATAAAATATTTATCAGACCTCTCATGGTGCTACTTGGCAGGTGCTTTTCAGAATAAGTATTGCATTTTTTCTGGCTGTAAGTCAAGGAAAGTGGATACCATGAAATTATGAAAAGAAACTTCTGTTTTCTCTAGTGCTGGATGAGAAAAGGTCACTAAGCACTACTAATTACTGCTTCTGCTGGTGTTTTAATGAGAACTTTTCTAAGAAATTGAGTGCTGAGGACAGGAGGTCAATTGAGTACAAGAGAGAGTTATCGCATATAGAATGGAGGAAACTCCAAATTAGCTGAGTAGAAATCAAGATGAGTCATCACACATTTAAAAAATGGGAATACTGGTGCAGCAGAAAAAAATTCAATTTAATTTAAAATTGTTATAGCAATTTTAAAATATAATCCATGGAGCAATTGAAAAATATAATCCATGGAGGTTGGCTAGTTCATTTTTAGATAAAGGCAAGATGAAGGAGTTAGTGATAAAGGAACATGAATAGCTTGAGGTGTGGACTTTTGGGGAGCCCTCGCATTACAGAAAATTTAGAAATGTCTAAAATAACAGAACCTTAAAAAAATTCTGCCAGTGAGCTCTTTTTCTTAAAAATTATCCGACCCAGACAACTCTTTATCTGGCCGCTCAGCTCAGCCCAGGCCATTTATACACCTGGTCATGGTTATCTGGTGATCTGACCTCTTGAAACAAGAATCCTGTCCTTTCTAATTTTCCTGCCCCAGGAGTGGTTGAGCGAGTGTTTAATTCTGCCTCAATGACTCCTTTCTGTGCTCAAATACCAGCGCTCTGATGTCCTAACTTTTTCTTCCACAGAATGAAACAAAGCCTGGTTCTTTAGCTTTCGTCACTATCGTGTTTAGTGATCCCGTGTTCACAGAGTGCTGTGTTCTAGCGAAGTGAGAGCACGGTCCCTTTGCCAGACAGTATGATTTAGGAAAAGAAGCATTTTGAGTTTCCTAAGATCAGCTTGCCTGAGCTACTCAGCATCTTCACAGATTAAAAGGAATGATTTTTGAAGGTCTTTTCAAAATTGTAAGATAAACCAAATTCTTTCAATAGTTCACTAAAAGGAATTTTATTTCCTCAAAACAACTTTTAAAATCCTTTATGATATTAGTGTTTTAAATGATATCTTTATCTTTCAAATGGGAATTTCTTAGTAAACTTTGAATTACTTGCAACCATTTGATAATGTAAACAGTCAGTTTTTAAGATTGGAAAACTTCTTTTCATATGTGAGTGAAACAAGCACTGAAATCAGTAGGGAAAAAATTCATGACCCGACAGATAAGGTGTGATTCTGTTTCTAAATCCAAGTGGCAGTGTGGAGGGGTCTGTGGACGTAGGTTTGATCTTGGAATTGCCACTGAGTCTCCACTCAGTCCAGGATGAAAAGTCTTTACGCAGTCCAGGAAAATGTTTACATTTCAGTTCAATCTGCACATGTTAAACTGTGCGTTAGGCCTGGAAGTGACATGAGGGTTTAGACAATCTGTCACGTAAATGTTGAGATTGAGTTTGATTCCACCGTTTGGGGAGCCCTCACTGTGCCCTTTCACAGGGAAAGTCTGTCTGCCCAGGCCCCAGCCAGCACTTTTGCATCCGTCGACCATTTATTACCCCCTTGGCTTCCATCTCTCTGATCCTCTGCTCATCTTAAGAAGAAAAACAATTATACAGCTAATAGTCTCTGTGCCCCAGAAAAAGAACTCCTTTATATCATTATGCCAAGCAGTGTTGTCCCTTATTGTCCTAGTTTCTGTATTCCAAAATAGCATTTGCTTCAACATTTGCATATCAAAAGCTTTGTTTTTGAGTGTGTGTGTGTGTCTTCTCAAAATTTCTGGTCCCCTATGTTTTGCAGAGAAATCTTTGAAATGGGGGCTTCAGCTGAAAGGCTTCAGATGAGTTTCTTAGTACTCAGGCTAGAATACTTGGTGACTCTTTGTCCGTTCCCTTATCTCCCCTATGCACCCGTCTGAGTTTCTGAGGCACAGGAGGGAAGGTTGGTGGCCAATCCTGGTGGGAACAGAAGGCGATCTCCCTTCTCTTCCTGGCAAACTCCATTGGTTGAGACTTTCTTCCAGTGCATTTCTTCCATTCTACTACATTAACTGGTGATCAGTTCACATATGCTTTTAAAATCATATGTAATTTTTCATCCTGTTTTGTTGTGTGTGTGTGTGTGTGTGTGTGTGTAAGGCATAATGTCAGAAAAAGACATTTCTGGGCTCTTTGATCTGTAGCATCGGCATGTTAGGAATAACCCGAAGTGTTCAAACTAGAAAAGGAAACTGGAAGTCTAATTGGCCCATTTAACTTAGGAGAGCTTCTTAGGCCTGAAGTCTGAACCTTTTCCATGAACCCCTCCCTGATCCTGGTTGCAGCCTACACTTGCACTTGATAGAGGAGGGAGTAAACTCTGCCTTTAACCTGTGAACAATCGTATTTTTCATTGTCTCCATCTATCTTCTGATCCTATGCTCCCATGTCCCCAAAACTCTTTTCATTGTTTTGTTTAGATTAGGTGACTGATTATAGTTAAAATTATATATTTTCTTAGAATTGTCAAACACACAATATCTTTACTATTTACATTTTTATTTCTGTTTTGGTTATGTAGATTCTGTTCACTTTTACCAAATATATTTACCAACATGCTAAACACCACATTGTCCTCTGCCATTAATATTTTTCTATCCAAGCATATTTTCTCTATAGCAAACTTTCTTTTTTATTTCTATTTTACTTTAAAATTTTGGTTGTATTAATATGTATCAGAGTTGAGCAGTACATGTTAGATGAGTTGAACTACTAAACAACGAGGGTAGAACAGAAGCTCCACGAATGCAGGGGTTTTTGTCTGGGTCCTCAGCACTTACAAAAGTGCCCAGTACATGGCAGACTCTCACGAAATATTTGTTCAATGGATGAAAAAATGAAATGTGCTCTTTTCCCCTCATTGGTTAATATTATCCTTAAGCACTGATGTTTTTACTGGAGCTTTTCCACATGTTTTTTAATTAAAACATAGCCTTTAATTTACTTTATATCCTCCAAGAAAATTAGTCACATTACTTATATTTACATTCATTTCGACCAGAAGTAAAGTTCACTCTTTATGCATCTACCCACCAGATTATCTGCCAAGACTATGAATGACTTTAAAGATCAGAAGCCTCCTCCAAGAAAGACTTGTCATTATTGAGATTATTCACCAAACTTGCACTGGGCTTTGAAACATTTCAAGGGAAAAGTTCAAAAACTGTTCTGAGTGACTGGAAATGTTTTGAGAGATGGGATACTTTTGTCAGCCCAAAGTCAGTGGTTCTTAACATCATTTGGAACACCAATTGTTTTGAAAAGTTTATACCTGCCAAACATCTGACCCTGTGCAATGCATATAGAAACATGAAACATATTGCGTTTACTTTAAGAGGTTTGAAGGCCTCTGAAAGCTCATTCATTAGCTGTATATGGGTTCTTCAATCTGGTTAGGAAACTGGACCTTAAAGGCATACCTGCTAAACTCTAAATCCTTGAGCACTGTGTCCAGAGGTCTGATCATCCTCCACCGTAGGAAAGTGCCTTATGTTTAATAAATATTGATTAAGTGAAATGGTATCTAATAATAAAAATGTCATATTGTTTTATGATATTTTAAACTTCTTACTATCCATATATTCACATAGGCTAATAGCATTTGTATTAGGTATCTGTCCTGGTGCATTGTGATATAAAGAATCTAATGGTACCTGAGGGGAAGGGAGCTGACAGAGAGGGACTTCTACTTTAAAGATGGCTGCAGGGACCGTCTGAGTGGCATTTGCAGAGGAATTGGACACAGGGAAAGGAGCAGCAGCAATTAGAGGTAATTATGAGCATGTGCAACTGTTACTCTATTTAAACCTACCATCCAGTTCTTCTCCAAGCTTATGAGTCTTTCTAATCTGTGCCACTGTGTGACAGATTGTCATTACAGCCCACACTGTGTTATCTCTAGAAAATCAATGTAAATTTGATTTATGCACAGTCACACAATACACTTTAATAAGAGAGTAAAGGAAAACCATAACATCTCCTTTGAATTAAGCACTTTGGCAAAAGAAAAATCATTATTTTTACTTGTTTACAGAATTACAGTTGGGAGCAGCAATATTATAAGTGACCAAATATTAAATATATCTTGTCAAATAGGATAAAAGGTATCATGGGCTATCATTTATATTGATGCTTTTCCACAAACTTAATTCTCCAATGTTTTTGGGATGTGAGATATAAATATCCAGATGTGAAAGCCAGGAGTGCTTTATCCTTTCCATAGTTTCTCTGGTGTCTCCTGAGGTAGACAAAGGATCCCAAGAGAAAGCTTTGGCTAAATTCCATCAACTGATTGTAAGCCAGAATCCTAGAGCCCAATGTATAACCGGTATGTGGGGGAGTGGGGTATGAAGAGGGTTAGAGAGAGAATGGGTGTGGGGAGCTTGGTGCTAGCAACACTATCCGTGGAGAGTAAAACTGAGTTTGTCAGCTTGCTCTGACTGTGCTTTGGTTTGTTCCTCTTCTTCTCCATCAGTACTCACCCCCTTCTCATACCTGCAGGCCTGCTAAGAATCTTAGTGCTAACGAATGCAGTCCTTATTCTTCCTCCAGCTTGTGATTCCATTTTATTCTTCTTTATCCTTGCTCCACATCTGATACAAAGATTGAAATGAACTAGTTCATTTTATAGAACTCCTACTATGTGCCAAGAAGCATGTTAGGCATTCAGTAGAGAACAAAAAAGACACAGTCCACAGTCCCTTGGAACTTTTAGCCTCTGGTTGAATGTGTGATAGGACAGTCTTTGACTGGTAAGTCTGCATCCGTGAGAATGCCAAACTGATGAAATTGGGCAGTGACAGTGGCTCCTCTGTATTCCCCTCTCTGTCATTCATGGAATCAATTCAATTTTGGATTGAAGAATTGTTTAAGAAGCTATTTGGGTATATGGACATTTGGGGCTCAAAGGGAAAGGAAGCTGGAAGCTTCGAAGGTAGGGATTTGATCATATTTGGCTGTTAGTAACCATTATGAATCACTCTATAATAGTGGTAGAAGTTCATCTTCTGCCCAGCAAATTTAATTGAAACCAATTATAGATGTACATATCAAAAAGTCTAGTCTCTCCTTCTTGGGATTTCCTTCTCTTCTTCATCTGCCCAAGAACCCCAGCAGTTTATAGTCTAAAAAGGTGGCCTGGTTGACTTCTACCCCCAAGGGAAAAACACTGATGTTTGAACGGTGTTACTGTCATTTCTTCTTCACTTCCACACCCTGCTGGTATTGAACAGTGGTCCCTTCCAGGCCTACAGAAGGCCCTGCTCTGTCCTCTAGGCCCAGGGCCTTCCCACAGTCCCACCCCTCAGTGACATCTACCAAATGTACTGCCCTTCAACTTGCCTTCAGTTAGCAGTCCCCGCACCAGCCGTTGTCTTCCAGGGCCCAGGCACTGCGCCCAGTGGCTGGAAATAGAGGACAGACCAAAGTCAGTCCTCTCCGATGGACCCTGGACATCTTGTTTGGAGGCCAGTTAATCAGCCATAGCTCTCCTTGTCTCAAGGTAGCTTTGTCCCGAGAGCTTCATTACCCTCCTTTGTCACTTGACCTTGTCTAGTCCACCTGATAAATCTCCCTGACTTCAAATCCTTGTGCTCTTTCATGCAAATTGATCTACACCCCCTTCAGCGACCAGTTCTTGCTGGGTCACACAGGGTTTATTGCACCTTTGTCCCAAGATAATGGCTGTCTACTAGTCCTAGAATTGCCTAATTTAGGGGCTTGATCAGGTAAGGACTAGGAGAACAGAGAAGGTTTGCTTCCATCATTACAGAAGGAAGGAAAGGGAAGGAAGGGAGGAAGGAAGGAAGGGAGGGAGGGAGGGAGGGAGGAAAAAGGAAGGAAAGAAATGAGGGGAAATTCAGTAGTGATTATTGAACATACAGAGTCCTCATATAGAGGAAAAGTATAGGAAAGACTTTTTCTTTTTTTTTAATGGGAGGAAGTGACCATATTTCACTGTTGCTACTGCATACTTTCCCATTCTCCCTCCCTCCGCCTTCCCCACCAACATGACTCTCCTATCTGAACTAGAAAAAGAACTGTTGTGGCCACTATGGTGAGTAAATAGTGGCGGCAAGAGGGTGAAGACTGGGTAAGAAAAAAGGGGAGGGTAAATCCATAGCCACTAACCGACTCCCCTCTCCCCAGCTGTACTTGGCGGCAAGGCTGGCCTCCTTGGCCACCAAAAGAGGGAAAGCGAGGAGGGGCAGGCACGGGGAGCCAGAGTGGAGTGGGGAGGCGATGCCCTGTTTCAGCTGTTTGCTCTTCACAGTCACATGTTTTCAGAGACTTAATCCCAACCGTGCTCATCTCTTTGTTTTCTTTAAAAACATTGCATAAATTATTAAGCTAAAACAAGATAATAGTGCAGAATTTAGAATACATGGTGAAGTTCAAGGAAGATAAATTCTCTTGCAATCCTGACATCTAGAGATCACTACTGCTAATATTTTGAGGTGTTTTCTTAGGATACATACTTATAAAACCTGTATCAAATCTGATTTATTGATACAGAGATAAAATAATAATAATAACTCACCTCGAGTGCATGCCATGTCTTAGGCAATCGTGTACGTGATTTGTATAAATTACCATGCAATTCTAACAACAGCCCTCTAACTTGGTTACTATTATCACCCTCATTTGCCATATGAAGAACCAGGGGCAGGGGAGAGCACATTGCTGGCCCTAGATCGCCTCCGTGGACATTCTCGAAACCTTGGTTGTCTGTCTCCCGAGCCCTCACCCTGCTCATTACGCCGATCATAAACACAGGCTTTAGCTTAACTTAAAATCAGGAAGGTTCATAATTCTTTCCTGAATTTTCAAACCAATCACTTCATTTATTTTTAATTTTAGGTTTCTTCCAGATTTTTATCAGGCCAAAAGCAAAAATTTTGGTGAGAATTTACAAACTCGTAGAATAGTGGGGCTGCAGTGAGTGACCTCAGCGGTGCCCTGGGCCTGTCATCTAGTTCTACAGACCTAGCGTGTGATGTCAGACATTGGCTGCTGGAGGTTGATTCAGATTCCTGTTTCCATGCTAGATTCTGCTCTGATCTCTGTTCCAGTTGCCTGCTGTGGTGCTGAGTCATCCCCGCCGGTTCGTTAGACGGATATCTCAGCGTTCTTCTCTGGGGTAGGAGCAGTCCCCGAGTTTCTGTCTGTGCCTCACCAGAGCACTCGTATCGCCACACCACAGCCTCCACAGAACGTAACCGTCAGACACACTCACGCTATTTGACAAAACATTGCCCACGCTCTGCTGTGGGACTGCTGGCAGAGTGCTGTGCTCGGGGCTGCTCCGAGGGACATCATCCTGTGCTCATCTGGGACATTCCTTTTAATAATTAGTGACAGTGACCTTTTTGTCTATGTAGGCTCCATCTGGTGTCTTGTGATTAAAGTCGATGGTTATTTTTATGTCATCAGCAATCATATTTTTTGTTCCATTTTTAGAACATCTCTTGCAGGGATTTTGAATACTTTTTTGACTTCTTTTGAAATTATCACCAAATTCTTACAAAGGTTAACAGCAAAGTTTTTCAGTGCCAGCCTCACCTGAAATTAATCACTACCTAAGCAAAAGGTTATTTCACCGTGCTAATTCTTTTGGACAGCCATGTATAACTGACTAGTTAATTACTTAGAAGCTACTTCTGACTTGATTTTTTCAAGATTAAATACTCTAAATCTTTTCTTTGAAATTTCCTTTTTTTTTTCTTTCCCTCCCCTCCCTTTCCCTCCTCCCTCCCTCCCTTCCTTCTTTCCTTCCTTCATTGGTACAATGTCTCAAGTGGGCCCTGCTGCCCTTGGCTCTATGCCTGCCTCCTGAACATTGGGATTTATCCTGTATTCTACTGAGTTCCATAGCTGTCCATCTTCACCAACACTCAAAACCACTTGACGTTCTCACCATTCTTCTGAAATGCTTTCTTCAGTCTCCACTGACTGTCTATACACCAGGCCCTCTTTACTGTCTTCCTTCTCTTAACCTCTGTACACGTTGGTACTGTTAACTGTAGTCACCTTGAAATTTTTATGTTTGATTTCCGTGATGAACATTACCTCCTATCTCACAGCTTCTTTTGGTCTTTTTTACTGATTCTTTAACTTCCAGTTTCCTACAAGTAGAAAGTGAACCTTATGAGTTAGCTGCTTCTGGAGTTCAAAAATTCTGGTGTGTGTCTTTGGCCTTTTTCTCCATTCCCTTCTTTAGCTCTCTCTTTTGGTGACTTTAGTTACTCTTAAAAATTTACTGATGAGCTCTGGGTTGAGGCAGGCAAGTTTATATTCCCAGGTCCAATATCACTCAATGTTTCCTTTCGGACCCCTGCATTCTAATACGTTACTGGAACTCCAGGTTCAACCTCTGATCCCCCCAGCACCCTCCACCCCCGCAGTCAGTCTCTGCATCCTCCCCGTTTCTGTGACTGCCACTGTTGCCCATTTTCCTGTATTCGGAACACTAAGCCCTTCTCTGACCTCTCTTTCCCTGATAGTCAACAGGCCAGGCCATCAGTTACCATATTTTATAGATTTTATTCCTTAAATGTCTTTGTACCTCTCTTCCCCTCGCCACCCTTGCACTCTTTTTGCCATTATGCCAGTTTAGACCTAGGGTGCTTTTTACCGTCATGTTTCAGGAGCATTTAAAAGTTCCTTCTTAACAATGTGGATGACTTTGTATACGTTTTTCTTCCAAAGCAAAATTCAGAGAATGCCTCTTCTCTGCTTGGAAATCTAAATATTCATTGTGTTCAAAATTAAGTATAATACTCAGCCAGATGTTTGACACCTTCCACCATCTGACCCCAGTGTCCCTTTCTGCTTTTTGCTCCCGTAGTCCACTGCCTGTGTCTCACACTCCAGTCACGCCATCCTTAGTCTTCGATCTGTATTGTGCTTTCCACGTCCACGCTTTTACTCTTGCCCTCCTTAACTGGAGTCTTGGCTCCAGTTATAATAGACCTGCCCACCTTTCCATCTTTTATTTAATAACGCCTTCATTGATTCTTTTAAAATAATGTAATCTTTCCTCATCTGAACCTCATAGCATTTCCTGGTTTTTCTGGGACATTTTTCCTTACTGAGCTCTCATTTTTGCTTTTGGTTTAATTATACTCGATGATTTAAATTTCTGTGTGATTTGTAAGATGAAAGTGTTACAATAAAGTGATCAGTTTAGTGAATTTGTGTCAGTGTAGCATCATCTTATTTATTATCGTGTCCTACTTGGACTGAAAATCGCCTCTGCTTTGAGGTTGATTGGTCAAACCATTAGTTTGTTAACCTTACCTTTACTTAGTTCCTGGGAATGTCTTAATTGTGCCTTCAAACAACCTAGATAGTTTGCGTGAGTATAAAAGTGGGAGCATGTGAAAATGCTGGTTAGTGTCTGGATGGTTGTATTTTGTCTTCTTGTAGAATGATTTTTTCATTGCTGATCTTCTCAAGTCCTTAAGAAGATCTAACAAGAGGCACTCCTCTTCTCTGCCCAAGTTCTGATTCAGTTAAGAGATAAGGCAGAAATAAAGCTCCCAGTGGCCAAAGCCCTACCTCTATTCTGGAAGACTGTGTGCTGGAGAATGTGGCTTATATCAGTAGGAAAGGGGACTTCTTAATACTAAGCTCCAGAATCCAGTAGGCTTGCCAGCCCCAGACAGCACTGCACTGACCCACCTCTCCCGGAGAAGCAGTGTGAAATTTAGGGTACTCTCCAGGAGAGACTTGGTCTCCAGAGAAAAGGCACTAATCCTTACACCAGTTTTCTTCTTTCAATAAGAAGAAAAATATTTTCGATCAGCGAGTCACTTCTTCCTAGAAGTGGAGAGAGGTTAGGAATGGCACGGCTGGTAGAGCATTCTCTACCTCAAAGGTAACGACCTGGACTAGGGGATGGCTATTCCTCCTAATAGTGTCGGTTCTCTGTTAATCTGATGATTGGAACAAATGGTATGATTAGCTGATTTATCCCAGCATATTTAATAAAAGGAACAGTTGAGATTTCAGGTACTGCTTTGCATTTAATCACCATCTAAAAAGGACTTTTTTCATCTAGTTGATGTGCAAACTAGGGTGGCACCCGATCATACATTGGCCACTGCATAAATGTGACACTGAGCTCCAGTCTGCTTCTGCAATAATTACCACTGTTTCATCTTACTGTTAATGATAAACCTAGAAGCATCTAGCCTGTTACAATGTAAGTATTCTTCACCACCAACACATCGTAAGTTATTAGTTCCCTCAGGCACTGACAAATAACTACTTTCAAGACTCAAGGAAAGGCTAATTCAAATGAGATTGTGTTCAGAAAGATTTTTCTACTAATCTCTCTGAAGTTGTTAGTTTGCATACTTGATTAACTAAAAGTTTTTAAGATAGCCTTTCTGTCATAATTTCAAGTTAGTGAACTGTAAAAATATTCAATTTTATTTTGTGTAGTCATGAAACTGCATTGGGGACAGACAGTTTTTTGAATTGATAGTATTGAGAAATATACCAATATTCTAACCACAATATTTTTATGCCCTCATGTACATAAAAATAAATGTCAGCAATATTCAACAGTGATTAAGTCATAGAGGGATAGGATTATGATGTTCAGGTTGGGGAAGCAGTTGACGCTATAAAAATATTAAATTATAACTGTCGAAGGTTAGGATTATGATTATATAAGTTACTCTTTAACAAAATACTCATTATACAGCCTAGAAGACCATAATACTATATGAGTGTCTGTTAAATAAAAACTAAATAAAATAGTGGATTTAATAGGAGTAGGATTTTCAGCAAAAACGGTAATGTGAATTTTAATGGGTTGTATATCTTTTTTTTCTTTTTTTATTCTTTATTTTATTGATTATGCTATTACAGTTGTCCCGTTTTCCCCCTTCACTCCCCTCCACCCTGCCCATCCCCTCCCACCCACATTCCCCCCTTTAGTTCATGTCCATGTGTCATAAGTTCTTTAGTGTCTACATGTCCCATACTTTTCTTACCCTCCCCCTGTCTATTTTCTACCTACTGTCTATGCTACTTATTCTCTATATCTTTTCCCCCTCCCTCCTCCTCCCACTTCCC
>PVIA01001692.1:0-64963 GCA_004024845.1 Tonatia bakeri | reverse complement strand
TTCTTAGATGAGTCCCTTTAACATTTCATATAATAAGGGCTTGGTGATGATGAACTCCTTTAACTTGGCCTTGTCTGAGAAGCAGTTTATCTGCCCTCCCATTCTAAATGAGGGTTGTATATCTTTATTTCTTTCCTAAATGCATTTGTTGGCTACCCAGAGTGTGCTGTGGCTCCTTACTAGTTTTGCTTCCTTACCCTTTCTGTGTGTGAGATGTTATAAATCTCAGTAGATTAAAACTTGGAAGCAACATTGCCTACATGCTTTTTTTTCTATTACCATTTAGTCCCCTCCTACAGTCCCGTCCCAGCAATCACCACACTGTTGTCCATCCATGAGTCCTTTTTCCTTTTTTGCTCAATCCCTCCATCTCCTACTCCCCCCCTTAGCTGTCACCCTTCTCTATATGAGTCTGTCTCTATTTTCCTTGTTAGTTCATGTTCATTAGATTCCACATGTAGTGAAATCAAATGGTATTTGTCTTTCTCTGACGCACTTATTTCACTTAGCATAATGATTTCCAGGTCCATCCATGTCGTTGCAAAGGGTAAAACTTTCTTCTATTCTATGGCCAAGTAATATTCCATTGTGTAAATATCCCATGGTTGTTTTATCTACTCATCTACTGATGGACACTTGGGCTGCTTGCGTATCTTGGTGATTAAAAACAACACTGCAGTGAACGTAGGGGTGCTTGTGTTCTTTTGAGTTAGTGTTTTGGGTTCCTTTGTATATATTCCCAGAAGTGGGATTCCTGGGTCAAAAGGCAGATTCATTTTTAATTTTTTGAGGTATCTCCATACTGCTTTCCATAGTGGCTGCACCAATCTGCATTCCCACCAACAGTGCAAAAGGGTTCCCTTTTCTCCACATCCTCACCAGCACTTGTTGTTTGTTGACTTATTAATGATGGCCATTCTGACAGGTGTGAGATTATATCACATTGTGGTTTTAATTTGCATTTCTCTGATGATTAGAGATGTTGAGCATCTTTTCATATGCCTATTGGCCATCAGTATGGCCTTTTTGGAGAAGTGTCTATTCAGATTCTTTACCCATTTCTTAATTGGGTTGTTTGTTTTCTTGGTATTGTTTTGTGAGTTCTTTATAAATTTTGGATATTAACCCCTTATCAGATGTTTTGGTGAATATGTTCTCCCATTCTCAGGGTTGTCTTATTATTTTGTTGATGTTTTCCTTTGACGTGTAAAAACTTTTTAGTTTGATGTAGTCCCAATGTTTATTTTTTCTTTCTTTTCATTTGCTTGGGGAGTTATATCTGATAAAATATTGCTACAAGGTATGTTTGAGATTTTGCTGCCTATATTTTCTTCTATTATTTTTATGGTTTCAAGTCTACTATTTAAGTCTTTAATCTATTTTGAATTTGTTCTTGTGAATGGTGTAAGAAGGTGGTCTAGTTCCATTTTCTGCACATATCTGTCCAATTTGCCCAATACCATTTATTGAATAATCTATCTTTATTGTATGTGCTTGCTTCCTCTGTTGAATATTGTGATTCCTCCAACTTTGTTCTTTCTCAAGACTGCTGTTGCTATGCAGGGCCTTTTGTGGTTCCATGTACATCTTTAAAATATTCTAGTTCTGTGAAATATGTCATTGGAATCTTGATAGGAATTACATTGAATCTATAGATTGCTTTGTGTAGTATGAACATTTTAATGATGTCACTTCTTCCTATCCATGAACACAGTATGTGCTTCCACTTATATGTATTTCTTTAGTGTCTTATAATTTTTCAAGTACATCCTTGGTTAGATTTATTACTAGGTGCTTTATTTTTTTTGAAGCAATCATAAATGGTCTTGTTCTTTTAATATCCTTTTCTTTAGTTTATATTGGCATATAAAAATGCAACTGATTTCTGGACATTAATTTCATATCCTCATACTTTGCTGAATTAATTGATCAATCCCAGTAGTTTCTTGGTGGAATCTTTGGGATTCTCTATGTACAGTATCATGTTATCTGCAAATAAAGATAGTTTCACTTTTTCCTTTCCAATTTGGATGCGTTTTATATATTATTCTTGTCTTATTGCTGTGACTAGAACTTTCAATACTATGTTGAATAAGACAAGTGAAAACGGACATCCCTGTTTTATTCCTGATCTTAAGAGGAATGCTTGTAGTTTTTGCCTGTTGAGTATGATGCTGACAGCAAGGCCTTTATTATGTTTATATGTGTTCCCTTGATCCCACTTTGCTGAATTTTTATCATAAATGGGCACTGGATTTTATCATATGCCTTTTCTGTATCTATTGATATGATCATGTGGTGTTTTATCCTTCATTCTGTTTATGTGGTGAATCACATTTATTGATTTTCAAATGCTGTACTAACCTTGCATGGCCAGAATAAATCCCTTTTTGTCATGGTGTATGATCTTTTTGATGTATCGCTATATTTGGTTTGCTAATATTTTGTTGAGGATTTTAGCATCTATGTTCATCAGAGATATTGACCTATAATTTTCATTCTTTGTGATATCTTTATCTGGTTTTGGAATTAGGATAATGCTGGCCTCATAAAATGAGTTTGGGAACCTTCCCTCTTCTTGAATTTTATGAAATAGTTTGAGAAGGACAGGTGCTAGTTCTTCTAGGAATGTTTGGTAAAATTCACCTGTGAAGCCACCAGTCCAGGGATTTTGTTTGTTGGGAATTTTTTATTACTGTTTCAATTTCACTAGGTGTAATGTATCTAATTCAGATTCCCTGATTCTTCCTGATTTAGTTTTGGAAGATTGTATGTTTCTAGGAATTTATCCATTTCATCCAGGCTGTCCAGTTTGTTGGCACATAGTTGTTCATAATGTTTTCTTACTGTCCTTTGTATTTCTTTGGTGTCAATTGTCATTTCTCCTCTTTCATTTCTGATTTATTTATTTGGGTCCTCACTCCTTTTTTCTTGATGAGTTTGGTTAAAGGTTTGTTAATCTTATTTATATTTTCAAATAAAGACAACTCTTAAATTCATTGATCTTTTGTATAATTTTTTAGACTCTATTTCATTTGTTTCTGCTGTGATCTTTATTATTTCCTTGAGATAGGCCTGTAATGCTATGAATTTCCCTCTTAGGATTGCTTTCCCTGTGTCCCACAGATTTTGGATTGTTATGTTCCTATTTTCATTTCTTTCAAGGTATGTTTTGACTTATTTCTTGATCTTGTTGTTGACCCATTTATTGTTTAAAAGCATTTTTCAGCTTCTATGTCTTTGTGTGTTTTTGAGTGTTCTTGTGATTTTTAATTTCATAGCATTGTGGTCGGAGAAGATGCTTGGTATGATTTCAGTCTTCTTAAATTTATTGGGACTTGTTTTGTGTCCTAACATGTGGTCTCTCCTTGAAAATATTCCATGTGCACTTGAAAAGTATGTATATTCTGCTGCTTTGGGGGTGAAATGCTCTGAAGGTATCAGTTAAATCCATTTGATCTAGTGTATTATTTCAGGCTGCTGTCTTCTTGTTGATTTTCTGTCTGGACAATATATCCATTGAAGTCAAAGGGGTGTTAAAATTCCTGACTGTGACTATATTTCTGTTGATCTCTTCCTTTATAACTATCAAGATTTGTCTCACATATTTAGATGCTCCTCTGTTGGGTATACAAATGTTTACTAGGCTTATATCCTCTCATTGGATTGTTCCCCTTTATCATTATGTAGTATCCATATTTGTCTCTTAATATAGCCTTGCTTTTAAAGTCCATTTTGTTGAATATAAGTATTGCTACCCCAGCTTTTTCACCATTCCATTTGCATGAAATATCTTTTTCCATCCTTTACTTTTAATATGTGTGTATCTTTCGACCTGAGTTGGGTCTCTTGGAGGCAGCATATATATGGCTCTTGTTTTCTTACTCATTCAGCTACCCTATATCTTTCTACTGGAGCATTTAAGCCATTTACATTTAAGGTGATTATCGATAGATACATATTTAGTACCATTTTATTGTTAGACTATTTTCCTCTGTTTCTTTTTTCTTTCTCCTGCTCTTCTACTTCTCCTTTCCCTCCCCCTCCTCCTTCTTAGCTTGTTAACACTTGTATCAGTATTGGTTTGGTGTTAACTCTTTTAACTTTTTCTTGTCTGGGAAGCTCCTTAGTTTTCCTTCAATTTTAAATGATAGCCTTGCTGGGTGAAGTAGCCTAGGTTGTAGGTCCTTGCTTTTCATCACCTTGAATATTTCATGCCACTCCCTTGTGGCCTGAAATGTTTCTTTTGAGAAATCAGATGACAGTCTAGTTGGTGCTCCTTTGTATGTAACTTCCCCTTTTCTCTTGCAGCTTTTAGGATTCTCTCCTTGTCTTTAAGCCTTGCCATTTTGATTATGATGTGACTTGGTGTAGGCCTCATTGGGTCCTACTTGTTTGGGACTCTCTGAGCTTCCTGGACTTGCACATCTTTTTCCTTCACCAGACTAAGGAGGTTTTTGGTAATTTTTTCTTCAAATAGATTATTGGTCCCTTGCTTGCTCTCTGTTCCTTCTGATATTCCCATGATGCTGATGTTATGCTTCATGTTGTCCATGTTAAGCTCTCCTCATTTATTTTAATTATTTTTTTCTTTTGCTGCTCTGCTTGGATGTTTTTTCCTACCTTGTGTTCCAAATCACTGATTTGATACTCTGCTTCATCTCATCTGTTGTTTTTCCTTCCAGTGTATTATTTATTTCAGATCCTGCATTCTTTATTTCTGACTGGTCCTTTTTTATGGTTTCTATGTCTTTTTTCATGCTCTTGAGTATCCTTATAATCGTTACTCCAAACTCTCCATCTGATAAATTTTTGCCTCCATTTCATCCTCTTTGTGTTTGTCTATATGTATTAGGTAGACTCTGGTGCACGACTAAGTCAAACCCCTGCCTTTGACTGGCCCTGGGCAACCTGGTCAGAGCTATCAGCAATCCACAGCATGTGGCTCCCTCTACTGGGCCTATTTGTGTCCAGAAGAAAACAGGCTGGACACCAAGGCTGCTTTTACCAGTGCCAAGCCTGGGGGAGGGTCTGCTTCGGTCTCAAAGCTCCTAGAGACCTGCCTCTGCCTGCAGGCATTCTCTTAGACTTGAAGAGTGAAAGTCTTGCTGCTGTACTCTGTAGCAACAGGGCTTAAGTTTCATGGGGTGGGGCCGAGTAATTCCTGTGGGCAGGACTCTGGCTTTCCCTCAGGCTGATGCCACTGGAGGGATGTGCTCTGCCTGAGAATGTTGGCTCCCTACATAGTTAAAAGACAAAAGAACCTAACATCTAAATTATAATGTATTGTTATGCATTGAGGTTTCATAGACAATGATTCCTATATCAATTATTTTATTGTCCATGAAAGCTTCAAAACTCTGACTGAGAAGATATAAAATATGGTAAAAACATGACATATTAATGTGAATTATAGTAGAGATTAAAGAAGATACCATTAGTGACATTTATCACACAGCAGTTGCCCTTTGAAATTATTCAATTATTTCCAGGTTTTCATGCTATGAAGGTTGTTTTTTACAAAGCTTCTTTTGCTCTTTCATCATAGTGTCAAACATTTTATTATGGTAAAGTTACCACTGACACTATGAATATTATACTTTTATTTCTACTTTGTGGTCTCAGACCTTTCCTCATAAAATGATATACAATGTTAGATTTTGTTATTTCTTGATTCAGCTTCTCAAGTGTAGAAATATACTTGATTTAGCTCTCAGAATAATAATGTAGCCTAGAGTTACTTATTGCCATGTAACAGATTATCTAACAATTCAGAGACTCTAAATAATAATAAACATCTATGCTCTCACACAGTTCTGCCTTGAACTCTTGTGAGGTTGCTGTCAGGATATTGGCCAGGGCTACAGTCATGGGAAGACTTGACTGGGAAGATCTCTTTCAAGGTGGTGCTCTCAAGTGGATGGCAAGGGGGTGCTAGCGCTTTGCTGGAGCTCTCAATCCTTATCAACTGGGTTGCAGTTTTTTTTAGCTTAGTAAGTCTATAAATTAAATGGATAGAGCAAGTTCGAAAGTACAAGAAACAGTCTAAAAGAGTTAGAGGCCTTGTGAAAAGGTATTATTGAAATCCAAGTTTTGGAGAGAAGGAAGGAATGGAAGAGAAACTTGAACACATGGATACAGGTAATAGAAATATTGGAAATGTGGGTGACACAACAGAATTTTGGTCTCTGGCCTGGTTTTGCTTTCTCGGTATTAATAGTTTTGGCAGCACCAGAACCTCTTGTCCCTTCCACCCCACTGATGATCAGGGAGCAATGGCCAAACCTCGTGATTGATCAGGATTGCTTGAAACCAAGGGTCAGCCTGCAGGGGGTTAGTCTTGACAATTTAATCTTTCCTTTTTTGTAGAATCAATATAATGCCTGACATTAAATGAAAACCCACTTTAAAAGTGTATTATTGTTTTTGAAAACTGGTATTTGAAAACTGATGATGATGTAAAATGAGTTAATGTGCTGATATTTTTTAACAATAGGGAACTCTTTTTCCTATTCTGTTGCCCATTTCAAAATTTAAAATTGTAATAATAGCAACCTGTACCATTTCTGAAAATATTTTATTTACTTTTACTTTTTTGATGGGTTTTGACCTTAAAAGTGCTATTTAATATGATTTCACTTAGTACATATTTAGAAAATAAAGAACAAATTGATTTAATCAACATTATAGTATATTATATTCATGCATAAGTTTACTGCTAAATCATACCCTGGGCTACAAGGTAAGATGTCATGTTGACTTAATATTATTTTCATTCAATGGCTAGTTTCTCCTTAAAAGGAAAAGTAACAGGTAATAATTTCCTTTTGGAATTATGTTTTTTCCTCCTGAGCTATAATAAGCAATTTAAGTCAAGTAATCCCAATTTTTATTAGTTTAATGGAAAGAGATGTATAAAAATAGAATATTTGGACTTTCTCAATAAAATAGAAGGTTTATCACTGTTTTTCTCATGGAGAATAATTTATATTAATGTGTTACTAAAAATCTATTATAATATGTACAATTTTGAAATGGACATTAAACTCTAGATCAGAAAATACTATCATTCTTGCTGAGTTTCTAACCATTGTGTTATTTTCTTCTTTCTAGAACCTCTTTTGAATTGCATATTGTAATACATATTTTTAGTATCAAATGGGATTATATTTCAGTGCTCAACATTTGAATTCTGTCAAATTCAGTGAATCACAAACATTTTCTGTATAAGCTCCTACTTCTAATAAGGAGTGATAACCATCTGTTCAATGTTTTAAGATTCTCTTTGCACACTGAAGTAACAAGATTCAATCTGAATATTAATGGAATGGTGCCCTTAGGGCACAGAAGTTTTATGATTTTACATAACTCCATGTTTGTCTAACTAGAACATTCTTTCTCCTTAATGATATTCTGGTGTATTTTGTTGGACAATTTTCTTTGTTGGTGTACCATCCATGGAATAATTCTCTTATTTTAGTTACTTATATTCTGTTGCCATTTTTTCAATTTGTATTTTTTAAAAAATTGTATTATGTTTTTATAAAGTATAAATTTACACAAATTGCTCATGAATACTTTATATACTTCTTTTAGTCTAATTGAAAATGTACAGTTAATTTCAAGTACTCTGATCCAATTTCATTTTGTTTTTTAATTCTCTCACTCTAGACATAAATAGGACTTACATTTATTGTCAAGTATTCTAATATTTAAAGTATTAAATATTAACATGGTCTTTAAAGAATCTGTTCAGTGTGTTACTTGGGTTCATTTTATTTATTAGAGATCATACAGTAGATAAAATTAAGAAGGAACACTTTTTATTTTTGTCTTATTGGGTAAAGATAATTTTTTTTTTTAAACTAGAAGTATCTGAGTTAACAGACTTTGAGCTAATCTCTCACTGACAAAGCAAACCCTACAATCCGAGAGATGAACTGGATCATAAAAGTCACGTAATCTATGTAATCATTCCTTTGGTTAAACTAAATTTACATTCTTTTCTGAACATTTATGGTGAGGACAAAATTGTTTTGTTTAGGGAGCAAACACCTTTTGACCCCTATGAAATTATTTTTATTCTTTTAAATAACTATAGATTACATTTATTTCTTTGTGAATATGTATATATTCATTAAGTATATGCATGTGTACATCATAATAGGAGATTTTGGAGCAGAAGACTTAATGGATAATCATGTTAATTTCAGCTTGGAGTCCTCTTAAGGGAAGTTTTTTTCATTTATCCTTTTCGTGTTTCCTGGTTATGGTCTTACGTATAATGATACACTTTTTTCTCTAAATTGATAAATCTTGCTCTGTGTTCTTGCTCATCAAGGTGAGCAAAGAGTACAATACTGGTTATTTTTCAGATCCTTTTTTTTTATGTGTGTAGTTTAAAGAAGTCCCAGGGCTCATAGGGGTCTTGGAGATAAATCCTTAAGTCTTTTTTATCTGTAGCCCCCTTCTCCTACTACTGTTTGGGTGATGGTCTTCTGCCACCTCTTGGCACTTTGTTGCTATAAGACAGTGTTGGATCACAACCTCAAGCTCTTCTGTGTGAAATCTGAAACTGCCCCCATCCACAGAGGGCAAGGAGAGACCAGACAAAGAGGCAGATCAGCATAGATTGGTAGGTGGAAATTTTAATAAGGGAACTTACAAATGATATTTGTCTTTGGTGGCTTTAAGATGAGTAGATCTCCACGCTGTCTGCCAGAATCTTAAATATTTATATAGAGGTCTTAACTGGGTTCAGTCACGTGTACCATCCAGGTGGTCTTAACAACACTTGGCTCTCTCAGGGCTGCGATCTTGCAAATGTCTCCCAATGGGCAGGATGTGCATCTCAAGGCCAAGGGAAGGAGTGAGGAGCCTCTGATGGCCCAGGTTCAGTTCATGGGTTAGTTGGCGGTCATGTACTCTTGATGACCTTCTCCCACAGATGGCTGGGATCTATCTACCCAGGTTGTTGTGTTCCTAATGAAGGCAGGTGGCTGCTCTACTGGCCTTATTTGCTTGGGGTTACCTCAGCCTCCTTACCTGACATCCAGGTCCATGGCCCTTATTACGTTGGCCTTCACCAGTATCTGTGGGATGAAACCCAAATGAGGTTCTGCCACCTTGGGTGCCTAAATCTTTGTGTCCTCCGTGAAGTTAGAAGCCCTCACTCTATCCACTCCTGCCTCATTGACTTTTCAAGAGTAGGGCTACCCTCATTTCTCACCTGGGAGCACAACCATTTCAATTCCTTCTCCTCTGAGAGTGCTTATTTATTTGTTCAAGGCCTCCTTGTGAGAATCACTGCTGAAGAAAAGAGACTCAGAACTCAGGATGAAAGTCTGGGAAATGGTCCTTTCCATTCTTTTGCTATTGAGAATACAGCAGCAGAAAAGCCAAAAAAAACTAAGTAATTTCTCCATAATTCCCTTGTACCTGTCCATCTCTGTCTTCCATAAAACATGTGAGCTCATCATATATTTTTAATATGCTTTTGTATTTTTAATCTTGTTAAAATTTTATGACATCTTAGCTTTCCTAATCCTACCATATTTCCAGGCGAGAGTCTGAGTCTGGGCCATTTTGGTTGACTTTAAGCAGTGTCGTAGCAATCTCTGTGCCCACCAGTCCTCACCTCCAACACACACATAGGTTTATGTATCACCTAGTGTGTCAGATTGTTTTAAGACTCAGTCCATGACCTTGACCATATTATAGATGATAGCTCACATGGTCCCAGATTTTATTAATAATATAAATACACATGCAGATTTACAAATATATCAATGATTTAAAAAATTATTTATGAATTGTCAGAAATGTACCCCTCTTGGTGGTGTCTTTTACTTCTCTTGACATATAAGGACTATTTTCACTCAGTCATTTCCTGAAACTCCCCTAAAGGAAAGTTATAAAATTTTGAATGATATGACCTATAGGAAAGGTGGCATATTATTTGTTATCCAAACCAGAACATGTAAGAAACCAAGGGGGGCACTATTAATAATTGAGCCAGGACAACAGTTAAAAGCCGCCACCGTCCCAAGCAAACCACACACGTGTTCGCACTCCAGGGCAGACACAGCACGTTTCATGTGACACCTTCAGGTAACTTTGAGGTTCTCATTTTGATGTGATTCGATTCAACATTTGGGTCACACCAGTTCTGGCCTGAAATACTAAGCACTTTTATCGTGTGCTTCAAGTGCATTTCAGGCCCTGTTGACCTGCCATTGTGTGCTCATGACTCTAATGACGGAAATTAGTGCCACACAATGGGCTTGGCAGCGACAGTGTGAATGGCACTGTCATTTCTCTTTTTACTGGGACTTCAGACAGTGTATAGTTAACTCGCTACATGTTATTTACAAAGCTCTCTTAAATCAATAGCATTGTTATATGACTTTTAAAGTAAGTACATTCATTGGTGAAGTTTTTGACATATGCCTGTGTTAAGAAGGAAATTCACATTTAAATTTTCAAGGAAGTCTAATTGCTGGTCTTCTCAGTTCTTCAAAGAGGTCTTGGTTTGAAGTTGAAAGGACTCCCAGCACAGGGAACTTTGAGTCTAAAATAAGGTCACATTCTCAATAAATACTCAAATGATGATTGACTTCAAACACTCTCCTGCCTTGCTCCCAGCTCTGTCTCCAGCACCTAGAACCATGGCTAGCTTGTAATAAGCACACATTAAATATTTGTTCAACGAATGAGTACTATACTTTATAGTTCACTCTATGATATTTATGGCATTTTTAAAATTCTCAAGCATTCTGTGCTTAATATCTATTTATAATATTCCTGTCAATATGTTGTGTGGATACTTCCCTGGCTTTCCATAATTTTTTTATTCAATTAATAAAATAAGGTTGTAATTTGCAATGCTAGTTTCCTTTGCTTCAGGAGAAAGTTTTCCACTTCTTCTAGTTACAATTCACGTTCCCCCGACTTTCAGATTTGCCCTTTGCTTTTCTTGTGCAAGCCAAGAAACCAGATGATGTAACCAAATCTTTCTTTTTGCTCTATTTAAAGTTTTAGCTAGGGTAATGTTTCTGTTAGTCTGGTTTCCAAATGCAATCTAAAGTGCTGTTTTAATAAAAGTGAGGTACAAGGGAAAATCTAGTAGTTAAATCTTAGAAGATCTTTCTATGCTCAGTAACAGACAAGAGAGCTACTGTCTATTCCTAGAGCAACAATATCCAGATGGAAATGTTTGTGCTCAGGTTGTTGGTTCGGTCCCCATTCAGGATGCGTACGAGAGGCAACCGATGATGTTTCTCTCTCGCATGGATGCTTCTTTCCCTCTCTTTCTGCCTTCCTTTTCCTCCCTCTAGAATCAATAAAAGAAAAAAATGTCCTCAGTTAAGGATTAAAAAATACATTGAAAATGAGTTTTGTCCTACCCTATTTTAATTATAGTTCCTATACGTTTGTCATCTCCTTTTTCATTATTTAGATATACTTTCTCAGGAATGGAGTTAAGTATCATAGACAAATTTCATCTTAGGAGAAGCCTGGGTGACATGTGTTTATTTTATTTTATGTTTTGTGCCAAGGGTTTTTCATCTTCCCCACCTCAAGATACGAACACCCTCATTTCTCTCGACCATTAATCTCAAACATTTTTCTGTACTAATTCTGGTGTTAGTAATTTTTACTTTGATGTTTCTCTTAATACATTTTCCTCTTTGAAATATTTGCATTTTAACATTCTTTTTAAGTTTAACATTTATGTTTGTAAGTGGAATTTTAGCGCTTGGGGTGGAAGTTAAGTTTTGTTGAGAGCCACACCAAGCTCTATACCACAGGTGCGTGCCCCACCGCCCAGCCCACACACTGTGCGCACGACTGCCTGCACAGGAGTGTGGGTATTTTAGCTGAGGGTAAGGCTAAGTCATCTGTCGCTTATGATATAAAAGCTTTTCCTTTTAAGTTTTCACTCACCTTCAATAATTGGACCCTCATCTAAGTGAGGTCTGCCTTGGTTTTATTGTCTGGTCAGTATTGGGAATGGGTCTGTGGAAACAAAAGGGAATTTGTGCAATGTCTTTACCATTTGTCTTAGGTGGTTTTAGATGAATAAACCAAAAACATTTGTAGAATAGCATACCGCAGGCAGGTGTTCCAATGCATCTGGTTTCCATGCCAGCACAGTGAATGACCTCTGTGCACCGTGAACCAGATTCTCACGTCAGTGGTGCTTGTTCCGGGACGATGGTGGGTTGTTCGGACCTCGTCTGCGAAGACTCTCTGCGGCGCAGCGCCGGTGAGTGGGTTTTGGGTTACGGTGTGTGCTGACGTCTAATACTGCTTGCATTGCAGGGCAGTTGCTGCGGTTGAAAATGTTTCGAGAAGACCACGGGTCGTGGATGACGATGTTCTTCAGCACAATTCTCTTCCTCTTCATATTTTCTCACATATACAACACGATTCTTCTAATGGATGGGAACATGGGGTAGGTTCTGATTCCACTTTCTACTGTGATGAGTATTTTGTTTGTAAGAATTCAAAGAGGATTTTTCAGTTTTTAGTAGCCTAGATGTCCTTTACAAATATTCTCCCCCAAATAGGGATAATCTATGCATTTTCTTACTTAAGACATTTTGAGTATTTTCTCCAAGAAACTTTCCACAGTAGTTAACATTGTGTTTCTTACTCTTTTCGGCTTCTCTGTGGGAATAGTTTGAGGGCAGCTACTAATGTCATATAGTGACAGAGAGTATGAGAATCAGAAAATCGTAGTGACTTGTTTATACTTACAAGATTGGTAAAGCTGGGCTAAGGTGAAGGTCTCCAGGTTTGCAATTCTATTCTTCTTTGATGCCTGGCTAAATAAAATTGTTGGATACTGGTGGCATTTTTTTTTTAATTCTCTTGACAGTTGTAACAGAGAGACCTTTGTTACAAATGGGTCATTTAAAAGTGTGCTGCCCTGTATTAAATCCGGGGTTGTGATCTATACTTATCAAATCACTAATCAAATCACCACGGCATGGAGAAGTGCTACCAAGTAGATTATAGATTATTTTTAACTTTGTCCAGGTCTTGGTTTGCTCTTGGTAAGTTTTAATGGCAGAAAATGAGAATTGCTTAGTCTATAGCATTAAGAACTAGATTAATGACAAGAATAAGCCACTTCAAATATTTGTGGGCACTGAAATAGTTCATAAGGAACATTTTGATCTATCCTCCACTAGACTGGAAAGCTCTGTAATAGCCTTTTCTTCTAAATGTATCCCAGGCAAGATGTCAGCCAGTTCTGCAGTGCAGTTACTTTGATGTTATGTATATATCTCAGCTACTACTGTTCAACGCTGAGAGGGATAGCTCAATTAAAGTTTTTGTTTTTTTTCCTCTACCATTAAAGGAGATAAATAGTAAAGGGAAAGCAGGGATTTCACAAGCTTTATACTTTAGTCCATACTAACAAGTGATAAATTCAAGAATGTGATCTCAGATCAAATGTTCAAGCTTTAGGGGGTTATTAAAATGTTTTGTCTATAATTATTTCTTGAGCTTTAAAAGATGCCACTTGGACTGGATCTATTTTTAAATGGTGCAGTTGCAGCCTCAAATACATAGCTGGTCAGAGTCAGCCTCAGCTCTGG
The DNA here is from genome assembly GCA_004024845.1 of Tonatia bakeri. NCBI lineage: Eukaryota > Metazoa > Chordata > Mammalia > Chiroptera > Phyllostomidae > Tonatia > Tonatia bakeri. Next base: position 51,353 of record PVIA01001692.1, on the reverse strand, counting down.
GGCTTTGCCTCTAACAATGGAGCCGGTATGGGGGATCGTGGCTGACCTGGGGCAGCCCAGGGTCTGAGAGTCACAGTGCACCCTCACCTCTGGAACCCGGTGAAGGGACCCATATAAAACTTTCATTTTTAAAAGCTGTTGCTGGAAATAATACATTAAGTAGTATGTAAGATATATCCTTTGCTCAGCAGTTGAATTTTCATCCAGTTCTTTTTTTTTTTTTTAGTGTGGAGCTAATAAACTAGCCAGGAGTACTTGTTCTGAGGGAAAAAGCAGATTTAAAAGTAACGAACTAAATGCAATAATATATAATCCCTGGCATGTTGTCAGTAGCTAACAATAAAACTAATCTGAATTGTAAGGTACCAGTCACGGAGCACTCAGTACCAGACATGAATTTTCTAAATTAAATCCAAAGCAAGGGACAAATGATTTAGTTGTACAGATAAAAATTAGATCTCCATCTATAAAAGATGTATCACCAACTTTCATGACACATGCCAGTGGAACCAGTGAGCACTCTAAGGTAAGGATACAAACTTGGAGAAAAGTCAGTTCTTGGAGCAAATGGCTACAGCTGTGCTTTGGGGTTTCCCAGGAGACACACGGGGCCTTGCCTCATCCTTCGACGCGCAGGGAATGATGGCACAGAAGTGCGGAAAGGCCAGTAGGTGCACCGATGTCTTGATCGACTGGTTTTATATCAGAGGATTGCTGATGGTCGAGTGGAACTCAGGATTCTGGACACCAAATCTGATTTGCAGTGGGGGTTTCAGTGGACCCTGACTTTGGGGTCTCTCTAGGAATATTGGTCTGGAACTATTACGAGGGTTTCAAGGATTTCAAGGATTGTGTCTGATGGCTAGACCTGTGGTCATGTATTTTAGACTTCTTCCCATACTGGAAGCCCTCAGGCCTACAATGAGGGGGGTTAGGGTTTCAGCGAGGAAGAAAAGAATTTTCTTAGAGTGCTTTGCTTTCCCTCAACCCCCAGTTTAAGGATTGGGTATAATTTTAGGCTAAGCCAGAGTCTCTTGATTCCTTGTTACAAAGAGCAAAACCTCTAGGTTTATCTGATCAGAACTTCAGGAGCTTTAGCCAGGACTGACTTGATAAGAGTCAAGTTGCTGGCAACTGGTTGTCTCAGTACAGTGATTTCCTGCAGTATGACTGACCCCTGAGCTGAGAAACAGTTGGGTGGGAGTCCGGGAAGAGACCAGTTGGCTGGGCAGGCTAGCAGGGACCTAGGCTCGGACTCTTCCTCTTTCCTGCCCCTCGGGGGGAGTGTCTTCCCCTTTGATTCCCTTTCTGTCCCTCTGCACTTCACACCACCAAAATGGTGCTATCATAACTGCTTCGATTCTTTAAGTCACAGGGACCAGACTGAATTCATCCTTCAGTACATGTTTGAGTTATGGGGAGGATTCTGTTGCAGAAAAGGCTCTAATGCTGGGCAGGGTTTTACATCTGGATGTTTTATAAGCAACTTCCTTTTTACAAGGTGGCCCACGAGGTAACCTGAAGCCTCTCCTATGGCAAAATCTTTAGAAATGCTGGAAAATCTGATGTAGCCAGATAGACTCCCTTTAAATGCACAGCCAGGCTTATCCATAGGTGGGGAAAAACCCAAGGCCCAGAATGAAGAAGGATCTGAGAACCAGGGCAGTACCTTAGGGACTTGTGTCTTGGCTCTCATGCCAGGACCAGACGTAGGGATCTGGGCTCATTTCAGTGAGAGATGGAAACAGAAGCCCCTGCAGAGATGGTGGTGAAAAGTGCTTCAGAGAAGGGTGGATTAGGAAACACGTAACCCCTGGCACACACAGCCTCTAGAAAGCTTGTCTGCTTTATCCCGGACTTGGGTGCAGAACAATAATCTTCCAAGGAGCTCCTAACCACAGTGTGGTGTTTTAGTTTTGGTATATGTTTTCCTTTTGATTTTAGAACCACCTCCCTCCCCCTCCTCCCCACATCCATGGTTCTGCTTGTCTCCCACTTTTAGGTTTCTGCTTCTCTCTGGAGCTCGCCTTCCCAATAACCTCCAGAATTCCACTGGTGTGTTATTTAGAACAATTTAGTTCCCTTTCATCTCAATGTCTGTCCGTTGTGATTTATCCAGGCTTTTCTTTTGTAACCAAAGTCTTATTAGTGCATTTCCCAGTCAAAAGTGCCAGCACCCTGAGATAAATGTTGCTGACTTCTCAGAACATGAAGGGGCTACTGCCACAGCAGTTTGGTTTGGTGTTTTTAGAATAGCAATGGTCCTTTACCTTTTGGTTCAACTGATGTTTAATGAACTATCTTGGGAGAGAGATGGGAAGATACTCAAAGCAATAGGGGAAAGCAATCTACGAACTTAAAATTAGGGCTATCTAGTCACCACAGTCTGACTACATGCTGTATCATTTATATGCAGGGCTGAGCCTCAAGAAGGGAGACATTTATAAGAAAGAAACATGAAACCGTTTTCTTCCACAGTTACAGGACTTGATTAAAAATGATTCTAAATGTATCTCCCCCGTTTTTTGATTTTCTCTGTTTTCAACAAGGCATCCTAAAGCCAGTATATTTAGCAATTCTCTACTAGGTAGAAATCAAGAGAGGTGTGCTTCCAAGTATAGGTTGAGGTTTTTCTTGAAACCAACACTCTAAACTTTTTTTTATGTGGTCTTCTGAAGAACTTCTTGGTCATGGAATTTCTTATAGCATCTGCAGTATAAAGCCCTAACTTATGGAAGGCTTTTCTGGTGTTTTCAAATATCTCAGTCCCCCGCAGGATAACATACATATTATGAACAGGGAGTGGAATAGTGAGAAAGGGAAGCCAGTGGTTGACGTTAGTAAAAAAATTCCGCCACAAACCACTTGATGGCAGCAAAAGGCATGTTTTCAAGCAGGGAATGCCTCAAGGTGTGGTCTCAGGCAGGCTGTCTGCTCAGAAAATAGACTCTTTCCCCTTCTAAATTTCTGAAACTTGGTGTTGGAATAGTTGTGTTCCTAGTTGTTAGTGTATTTCTTTGAAGAAATCCACATAGTGAGCTCTGTTATAAGTACTTTTTAATTTGTGATGTGCTTGGCCCCTTTTTATGTTTTAAAACAATTTTAAATAATAGTATATATAACCATTTTTGTGCACACATATACATCTATGTGTTTCTAAACATAATCCAGTATTCCAAGGATCAACAGTGTGTCTAGCCCTGAGGGAATTAGACACCTGACTCAGGTATAGAAACTCCTCTGTGAACTGGAATTTCCAAAGACTCTGTGGTATGTTAGGGCAGGATGCAAAGAAACTGATGTTGTCTATTGTTAATGACAGAAAAGAGGACCAAGCCTTTTCCAGAGAAATATTACACATATTAATTAATACATCAGTATGTGTTAAGTATTCTGGGGACAGGATTTGAGAAATAAGACAAAGTGATTCAGGCAATTTTGAAAAAGTGGATTAGTATTCATAATCAGGACCTTAAAGAGTGAAGGTAAGAATTAGGTGGTGGGCATACGTGAAAGTGGAGTAGACCCCGTTTCTCTTCTGTTATCGTTCTGATAGGTTTTGGTAGAGCTCATGTGGAATGCTCATTAAACGTGTGTGAGAGCTCTCAGTGAGGGGGATATAGTGGCAATTGGTCTAGGGGAGGTGACGGGTACCTTCTATGTGCAAAGGGGACAGCCAAGGCAAGCAGGGCACAGCATCGACTTGTCTGTGGGCTGGATGAAATTCTTTGGGATCTAATGCATTTTAAAGTCCACGTGCACAGCCGACCTAAGCCTTAGCCTCTGATACTCTTAACCTCATTTTTGAAAGAATGACCGATACTGTGGTTTATCACTGTGTCTGCACATTGTATCAGAAAAGACCATCTGATTTATAGCTTCAGTTTTTGTTGCCAGAGCGATAGGTTTTAGCACACAATTTTTTTTCCCCCAAGGCTGAATTACTCTTTAATGGGAAAATTCAGGATGAAGTTTTTCTCCAGGCAGTACTGGTTTCTTTGCTAAGTTCACTATTTTTAACACTTTCACTAATGCTTTTGGATTCTTTACTCAAACTTTTCCCCTCTTTTTATTCATCTCTGATCTAGCAGTCAAAGCCGTGTGTCATATTTTTACAGTTGAGAACTGTGATTTTCACTTGCTGTTTGCTCTTCAAGTACCAAAGTTGGTTGACCTGCTACCATGGTTTACGCTGATGGCATCAGTCCAAGAAAGGAGTGTTTGTGTGTTTGATTTGTGTTTTCAAAGGTGCTAAATTTATTTTGGGAAGTGGCGAGAAAACATTGAAATAATCTTTAATAATGTTAAAAACTATACGATTTTGGTATGACCTAAACTGACGAAAGTATTGACGTACAAAGTGATCGATTTCAATTGTAGTAAGTGGAAGAAAGAGTGTGGTATTATTTCCCAAACAATGGGTATGCAGGGATGGGTGAAGGATGGAGGCCCTGAGCAGGGTTGAGGAGCTTGGGTGGGGAGAAAGCTCAGCTGTCGACATTCATGAATCCTAACAGTGTTGGACTCAATAGCTGAAAAGCCCGATTGGCTGCTGATACAAGGCTGAATGCAAATTTGCTGGAGTGGTGCTTTAAATAATTTGTTGGCTTCACTCTTAATTAGACTAAACATTGACTTGCTTGTATGATTAATTCACAATAATAGCACAGTTAATTACTAAGGCTGGGAGAAAGGGGCAGAGCTGGTTACTGAGAATGGGCAGGTGAGAAGAAAAGCTGGCCTTGAGTGGCTGAGTCTGGTCAAGAGGGCAGAGCCTGTGGGGAGAGAGGGAGGCTTGGTGAGAGAGCCAGGGAGGGAGACAGAGAGAGAAAGGGAGGAGGCAAGGAGGCCAGACAGGAAGGGGGGCTGGGAAGAGAGAGAAAGAGAGAGACTTGTTTACCCAGAGGCAGTATAGCGATAGAGCACAGTTTGCCGCTTGTAATGCTATTGGTTTCACATTACTTGATTGTGACAGTACGAAGGTAAAATAGCACAGCATGTTTAAATTGTCACAAGTTTACTGTTAGTGTTGTCTGAATTGATGAAGTTTTAAACATTAATGAAAAACAATGTTGCATCCTTATTATTCTGTGGGAGTGCATTATCTATTGAGAATCAACACTGATTTCACCCACTTAAGAGGTGTTCTCTTCAGAGTTGCTTATTTCAGCTCGGTCATTAAACAGTTTACCGGCTTTTACAGGGAAAAATTTTTGTCCAGGAAACAGAACACCTGGATTTTAGCCCCCTTTGAACTACCCACTAGCAAAAATAACTTTAATGAGTTAAAGTTTTTCTTGTTTTTAAGATACTAGGTTGCTGTTATCATCACCATCATCATCATTAATTTGGTGGAGATACATGCTTGACATGCTTGTAAGGTGGAGAAAGAAACTGAACTAAGATGGCTAAAAGTCCTGACTACCACTAGCTTTGCTTTGCGTGGAAGGTGATGTGGTGTAGGAGGACACCCTTGAGCCATGTGGCCCCAGGTGGAGTTCGCTGTGAGCCTTCCTTTCTCAAGTGTAAATGGGCGTCTCAGTGCTAACCTGAGGGTTGTTTTGACAATCAAAGGAGACAGTGTTTGCAAAGCAGTTGGTCTGGTGCCCACCTTATGAGGAGCTCCAGATAAATGTTAGTTGCTATTGTAATAATAGAAAATATATATTGTAGTTCCTTATGTACTTCAGCTCTCGATAAATATTTGTTTTTATAATAACAATAAGTGCTTTGGACAATATAATAAAATTATGTAATTTATATCAATGACATTACATTATTATCATACAACTATAATAATTCTTATCAATTTCATGCAAAATGTCCAAATGAGCACCTAGCAGCAGTAGGTCTTCAGTAAATATTAATTTCCGGTGCCAGAATTCATAATACATAATCTTAAATATACTTGAGTTATGGAGTGAATTAACACGTGAAATGATGCATAGTGCCCAGTTCAAATGCTATCAGGATGTGTCTTTATGAATGTGTGTATACTGTTCCTTATTTTATTTTTCATCAATGGAAAGTAAATACAGAAATTAATATGACATTTCATTAGGAGTCAGAAGAGGAAATCAAACATAAATTAAGTTACTAAATGGCTACTTGCTAATTTTGACCTTCCTGAAAGCAGAGGAAAAATCTGATGGAATTATGGATGGTATCATGGCAATGAATGATGCAGTGTCCTGTGTGGGGGGGGGGGCCCATACTCTGGGCACTATATAATAATGAATATCTTTAAGTTCTAGCTCAGTTCATTTTCTCCAGTGGTGAACATGCAGGAAATAATTACTTTCCAGACATGTTTATGATAGCCTGAGGCTTAAGGTTTACCTGAAGTTATATAATTTGAATAAATTAATGAGACAATCCAGCCATTGCTGAGAAAGCGACATTTCTGTGACAAGTCATTATATCTGCAATCTATTAACCCCAGAGTTATCCCCGAGGGATTGATGAAAAACAATAAAGAGTTCTATTAATAAAATATTCCATCATTCAAATGTTGCCCCATAAGGTAACATGAACTGCAGCCCGCTTGCACACACAGCTCTGGCCACGCAGTCAGGAGTGGCCACGGCCTTTCTCACTGTCTTGCACCAGGTCCGGAGGAGGATGCCTTTCTGATGGGGGAGATGAGTGAGACCCACTGTGCTGTTCTCAAGGAGGGAAGCAGTCATGATGGAGCTGGTCAACCTCTTTCTCTCCAGCTCGGCTTCCTTAGGCTGCCGCCAGGGGACCTCACACTCTAACTCGTCTTTCTTCTCTTTCTCTAAAGCAAATGTGCATGGCATACTTGATTAACTTAGTGTCAAAAGACATGGAAGAGCATAATAATTGCAATATTAAAATTACTTAGAAATAGGACACTCGAAGACTGATCCTGAGTTAAGCAATGACCCTTAACCTAATTAAAAAATACAAATTTGCATCCTTTACAATAAAAGATCAATGAAATTTGAAATAAAGGAGGTGTTGGATTTTGACTTACATTTTTTCGTCTACATAGTTTAATTTTCTTGCCCTAAAATATGTGTTTTAGAAGATTAGAAGGATGATTCCTAGGTATTTTGCAAAGCATAAAATGTTCAACATCCTGTGTAGTAACAGGAAAAAATATATATGTTGCATATAAAATGCTTATTTTCTTTTAGCAAGAAAATAATCCATTTCTTTGCTTCAAGATTGTCACATATACTATCTACATATGCATATCGTGTCATTTTAATATATTCTACTTATGTTTCATATGTAATATAAATTATTCAATATACTTTTATTAGAGAATTTGATGTGTAAATTAAATCTACCAATCCAAAGTAAAATCACTGATGAAAAAGTTATGAGTAACTACACAGAGATAAGAATTTGCATCTGCATGTATATACTGAATCCCACAGAGGCATCTCACCTGCGTATGTGAACATACATAACACTGGTAAGTATACAGGATTTCATGGTTCTCACATGAGCAGCAGATACGATATTTCCATTGGGATCATGTCAAATTAATACAGGGCTCAGCGGAAAGGGGAGGGCTAAGCTACAGAATTTCATTCAGCTCTTTCAACAATTTGAGGGTCTAGAGGGGACGGCCTTGATTATTGCTTCACTACATCAGCTAAAGGTGAGTCAGTTTAGGGCTAATGTAAGAAAGTTCAGTGCCCTAAACTGGTAAAGAAGCTAGATTGGTGCACCCATTTGGGGGTTGCCTCTAGAGGTTACTTATCCCATAGGCCCTTCAGACTTCTGGAGGGTTCCTAGCCTAAACTCATAGGTTATTTAAGATTCGGCAACAAGGTAGAGCTAAAGTCGGTTTGGGAAAATTTTATATATACTGTGGATGGACCTCCTTTCCTGGCCTCCTAAATTATGTATACAAGATGAAGAGGGAGTTTGTAGACCCTGTGTTTAAAGCCACCAACATGGGTACCTCAGAATTAGGACATGAAACAGGAGTCTCCAATGATAAGATCTGAAAATTAAAATATATCAGTCAGGATAGGTTATTGTATGTTTCAGTAACAAACAAATCTAAAAATTTCAGTGGCTTAAGACCCCAGGTTTTTTTTTTTTTTTTTTTTTTTTTTTTCTCACACTACATTTTCATTGTGAGCCAGCTGGAGGGCTCTAACCCAGGCGCCCTCCCTCCGGGGTCAAGGGGGACATAGCAGCTGTCATGTGGGAGGTCACTAGTTGGTCTGGGGGGTCTCAGAGCAGTAATTCAGCATTCTGCCTGGAAGTGGCATACTTCATGTCTGCTGGCCATACTTATTTTGGAACTCATTGTTTGGCTCCACTGAGGCAGCGGGTGGTGGAGAAGTGCAGTCACTCCATGTACCCAGAACGGGGAGAGTAGAAATGTTTCAGGAACAGCACTATTGACCGCCACACGGGATCACTCCAACCTCAGCTAGGAAGCAAAGATGTACCTTCTGATAACTTATGTCTCCTTCCTCTACACAGTGCCCTTAAGACTTCCTTGTCCACGTAGTGCCTTTTTTTCTAGGAAGGGGGTATATAAAATGAGTTTTAAAAAAAATCATCCTATGATTTGACATAAAAGACATGGATAAATTTCACATCACAATCTAATTCATATTCCATTGTATATGGTATATTCAGCTGCATATATGATAGGAAATAGGAAAGGCATGAGGTTTGGTGAGACACTGGACCAAGTGGTGGCTAGCACGCTCTGGTTCAGTTGTCGTCTGCCACTGGTGTGCATCCCGATTTGGGTGAATACATCTATTCCAATTGGTATTTCTCATGCTATGTCTGTCCTAAACACGTTGAACAGCATTCTTGGTTAGTAGAAAAAATGAATTAAATTAGTGGATTCAGGAGAAAAAGTACAGGGTAGCAGGACTTTATGAAGAAATAGATAAAACTTATAATAAGTCAAAGGGATTATGAAGTATTTTACCTTCTTATGTTTACAAAATTGAGATGAGTCAAGGGCACAACTAGAATTTGGTCAATCAGAATAAAGGAGCCAACTGAAGCTGCACTTAGGCACACCTCCTGGTTTCCCCGGCAACAGGACTCCCTCCCTATGCTAGTAATGTCATGGCGTGAGTGGAGTAATAATTGGAGGTAGAGAAATATGTTTTCACATCAACTCCTACCTCTAGGAAAGTTAGGGGAGGAGTTTGCTAAAGGCAAAGGATGAGGTCATGAGAATGGAAGAATTTGAATTTAAAAAGAAAAACAAATTAAATAGAGTCTGGGCTTGAAAGCTTCTGGGCAGAGAGCACTGCACATCTCGATGTTTCCTCCCTGACTCTGGTCGAAGCCAGGGTGTGTAGAGTGACGTGGTTGCATTGCATGTCTGCATCATCTCTTTCATCGAAGCCCAGAAAAAGCACTGGCCTGGGTGCCTGCGTGCGACCTGTGTGAACCGGCTCGGCTCGGAGCCATCTGCTGTGTGATTGTTCTGCCCATTCCCACAGGTACCCAGGAAGGCCTCCTTTGTCCCGGAGTCCAAACAGGCTGGCCCATCATGTTCTCTGAATTTAGTGTACTTGGTTTTTCATGTTGTCCTTGAGTGTTATTCCACCCTTGCCAAGTACATCTTCTCTAACCGTTCAGTGGTCCGAGTCTTTTCTGCTTTTATTAAATGTATGTCGGATGTGCACCACTGCTTGGAAGATTGAGAGACTGGAAAGAGTCAGTAATGAGCACTTCACTCTTTCAATTCTATTTTTTTTCTCAGAACCTTTCTCACTAGCAAAAGCAGAGGATAAAGGAGCACTTCCTCTGTTCCACTCTGTACAGCTCCTCAACAAGCCCCAATTAAGAGAGAAGAATAGAAATAAGAAAAAAAGCACACAGTATTACCTAGAAATGAGATAATTTCATAATTTATTATTCAAACAAGGACACATTTGAAAATGAAATGGACTGTTAATAATAACACAGGAGAAAAGGCATAATGTGTGATGTCCAAGGCTAATGGGAACATATGGTTACCTGACCTGAAATCAGTAGGAGAGAGATAGGAGGGAAATATTGTAGAAGAAAATCTTGGCTTTGATGTGCATGGAGTATTCCTGGACATTTGTATCTAATTTGTATCCAAATTCTATTCTCATAGGACCATGATATTATTTTAAGATTAAAGATCTCACTGTTCTTCTCCAGGAATTACCCCATATCAGGTTAGTTTGTAGCACAAATTAGTTACAAGTCAGAAAATAAAGCCATAGGAATCCATGTTCATAGTGAAGCCTCAGAAAGGGCCTTAGTGATTGACCAAAGAGTGGTCCAGGTTAAGGACTGCCCGAACAATGTGATCCCATCTTCTGCACCCTTGGCTGTAGTTTAGGAAACTTAAAATCAATTTCATTTTACTTAAAGCAAAGTCATCCAGCCCCATTGTCTCACCTGAGATCCTGGGAAGAGTGAAGTGTCCCTGTCTTGTGAGAGAATGGCGGAACTGTGTGTGGCAGGCAGCCTCTGAGCTGGCCTGCAGTCCTCGCCTCCTGGGATCCAGGTCCCTGTGCCCACCTCCACTTGACTGTAGTTTAGACCTGGGGCGGGCTGCTAATGAATAGAATGTGATAAAAATGATGGGAGTGTAATTGCAAGTTTACTCTTCAGTCTTGCTTGCCCCTCTCCTCTGTCTCTCTCACGTTCTCTCCGAGCCCTTACTCTGGAAGCCAAATGCAACATTGGGAGCAATGTTATGGAGAGGCCCGTATGGCAAGAAACTGTCCCTAAACAATAGCCAGCAAGGGCCTGAGGCCACATGAGTGAGCTTGCAAGCAGATGCTTCCCAATCAAGCTTGGGAAGACTAGCCTTAGCCCGCCCATGTGGTGATTGTCGCCTGAGCCAGAGGACCTAGTTACACTGCCCGAAAATTCCCGAGTCACTGGAACTGTGAGATAATACCTGTTTGCTGTTTTAAACTGCTGCATTTTGGGATTATTTGTGCAGGAGATAACTAATACCCTATGTTTGGAATAGTGTGTTCTATGTGATGAATGGGGTGAAATGTTGAGAAAGAAAATATACACACATACTCACACACACACGCACACACACGCATGCATGCATGCTGGCCACAGAACCCCCACGCATGCCGGGTAGCGGTTTTTCCTCTGCTCCCCTCCATTTATGGCACTAATTTTGTTTTCTGCTCTCTGTTTTTCTGGATGTCTTTGTCTCTGTTGATGGTGGAGAGGCTTTAGAGCAGCCCCATAGAATATTAGCAAATAATTAACAGAGGCTCTCAGACATAGAGGCCATGTTTGCATTGGACAGTAGATAGTTGGGAGAAGCACTCCTGGTCCTTCTCGTGAACGCCAGAGAGAACATTTCTCCATTTCCCTATGGGTGTTCATGAAGGGGACTCTAACATGCAGAGAAGGGAATCCTCAGTGGCATTCCTCATATTCCCTTACGGTAAATAGAACAGTGGATTTTAGTGAGCTGTGTTTTTCTAGTGGGTCACTATGGTCCTTATTTCTGATCTTAAGGACTAACCTGACTGTAGGTAGGACAGCCCAGGGAAACTCACTAGTTTCCAAGGAGAATGTCTTGTGTGTTGGGCGTTTTCAGCAACACTGAAAGCATCACAGCAGTGTTCACAGATTTCTTTGTCTTTTAGGGATGGTTTAAAGTCAAAGAAAAAGTAGTTCCCACATAACCTCTTAATGTTTTTCAGTTATGTAATTCCGTGATTTAAAAAAAAAAGCCTAAAACCTCTTTTTTTAGTGTTTGTTATCAAAAAACGTAAAATATTTAGCTTGAAAAGCTCACTGAAGGAAGGTTAAGTCCAGGTGACTTCTCACACTATTCTGACTGCCGGGGAAACTCTGAGGGATTTTTCTATTTCTCTCTTTAGCGCAGTGCAAATTTTTAGAGTCATCAGGTTATAGGTGCCATATGCCACTTTAATTTAAGTATAATGGTATAATGCTCTTTCAGTTGGGCATGAAAAGGTACCTGTATTTAAAACTATTTCCAGGCCTGGCTGATTTTACTGCAGCCTGCACATGAGCAAATAATTCTTCCTGAAATCACTTAACACTTCCTCAGGAGCTTTGTGTGACATGCTGATTTATATGTATATCCTTTTAGTAGGAAATGAGTTTGAATTTTACTTCAGGAAGTGAGAATTATGTTGCAAGCAGAAATAGAAAAAAGATCCGGTAAAACCCTTTCACCTAGTAATGTCACAGAATCCCCCGTCAAAGGAAGCACAACAGAGCCATAGGAATATCCTTTCACTTTGCAGAACGAAGCAGTTTCCTGTCACGAGCAGAATACTCATTACGATAGATGTCAATGCAGATTTATCCTCCTTTTAAAAATTAATTGAAAATCACACTTCCGCTCTTCTATAGAAACCTTGGAGCTGCTGGCATTTTTTGAAGGATTTTTTAAAATTGAATTTATTGGGGTGACGTTGGTTTGCCAAACCATACAGTTTTCAAATGGACGATTTGATGAAACATCGTCTGCACATGGTACCGTGAGCCCATCGCCCCAGGCAAAGTCTCTTTCTGTCCCCGATTTCTCCCCCTTTGCACACCTCTATCTACCTTGTACATGATTTGGTCTTTTCAACAGAACCATTCTACTTGTCAGGCGAGAAAAGCAGGGCTTAATTAAATTGAATAGAGTAACTTTTTCTATACCCTTCAGTTATCTGACTTTAAGCTGTAATTGGAGAGAAAAGTTTCCTGCCTTTGTCCTGCCCTGAAAGGCTCTGCCTGGCATTCTGCCTCACACAGTGCTGTGGCATTTCTCTGTCTCTGCGCATCGACCTGTGTCCGGAGAAGCCCTGCTTACGTGTCTCTCGTTGACCCGATATTAGAGACTTTAGGGAAACTTCAGCGTTTTAAAATGTAATCCAGAAAACTTTTCATTTTATAGTAGAATATTGACATTATTGTTTGTTTAAAGTGAAAAAAGATACAGTTGGGAATTACTCTTTGGCAAGTGTGTTCTGTGACGGATTTGCTTTCTTTCTGAGTTCTTGATTCTTTAATATAGTTTGAAAGAATGCTCAATGATTACATACACATTAGACTGACTGATACCTGCTAGTGGAAGAATGCTCCTTAGAATTTCTGCTCTCATTTCCCTTTGTCTTCTTAATCTAACTAAGAGAAGCAGAATTTACGATCTATCCCTTTGTCTTACATACCTTGTTCCAGACGCACATTTTTGTTGTCTTCTATTCCAGTTATCATGCATTTAACGTAACCTCCTCAACTTTGATACAATATAGAAATAGATATTTTTACTAAAAAAAACCCATAAAGTAGACAATTAGGTCTTCTATCTTTACGTCTTCCCCTTTCCCAGCTTTGAGTTATAATTGACAAAATTCTTCCTCCCTCCCTCCCCTCCTCTCCCAGCGCCAGTGTCTCTTCCTTTAGGCGTGTCTTTGCTCTTTCTCCTGAACAGCGAGGGCTCTCCTGTTGCCTCTGTAACTTGTTTCCTGAGCCCAAACAGCCCACCTGGCTCACTTCCTCCATGGCTCGCTTCTACCTCTGTGACTTTCTAATCAAACCTTTGCTTGTGTTTGAGTCTTGACTCTGAATTCTTTCTTAGCCAGACTCAGGTGTCGTGGTTGCTGACCTGAGGTCCAATTGCTGGTCATGTTCTGGTGCTGTTTTGCTGCTACCAGCTGGACTAATAATAAAATTGACACAAGACCAGAGTAACAGGAGGAAAAACAATTTAACATGTATATACAGGAGATCATAAATGATGATCCATGAAATGATGAACCAGCCAGTTTTTGTATATTTAGACAAAGAAACAATAATTTGTGAAGAATTGAGAGAGCAGAAACACAGGTTTAGGTGTTCATTAGTAATGAATCTAAAAAAATTGGGGCTTGGGTAGTAAAGGAGTAACAAGAGTTTTTGTTGTTGTTGTTGTTGTTTTATTAAATCTAAACTTCTCAGCCCTGGATTCCTAACTCTAGTGATCAGGATGTCTCTCTCAGTCCCCTTGCAGCAGGGGGCTACCCTTCACAGGGGAGATATATTTCTTGCATTCAAGACAGCCAGGGAGCATCAACTCGCCCTTCTTACACCAGCTGCTTGTCAAGTAACTTTAATTCAAAGTAATTAATATGTCATTACTTTGGGGGCACTTTTCCCTGAGCTCCAATAATGGCATGAAAAGATATGTACTGGGTTAAATTTCTGGCAAGTCCAGGATGAAGCTGGCTTTAGACATTCTTGGAGGCAAGGGTTCAAATATCATCATCTTTATATCTCTTTCTCATCAACTTTTGGCTCCACTTTTCCCTAATTTAGCTTTCTGCTTATGTAATCTCTGACTGCAGCGTGCAGGGATAGATTCTAATAGTTTCGGAATGAGAAAGAGCCTCCTTTCTCTCTCTCTCCCCCTCTCTGCCCCTCGCTCCCTCCCTCTTCCTTTTTCTTCGTAAGAGCAGACCTTGGCCAGTTGGGTCATGTGTCTGTTCTAGATTAATCACCGCTTTAAAAGCACTGTGTGCTTTGAGTAGCCAGCCATGCGTCTTATGTTCGCCTTTATGAAGAAGAAAATCAGAACCAAGTGATTTTGTCTGTTGCTACCCTGTTGAAAGAAAGTCAGTTCATGAAAGCAAAATGTGCTGGGCAGAACAGAAAGTAATAGATATCCTCTACGAGCCTTTGGAGATACTTTCCTGAGGCATTGTTTTTAATGAAGCAGTAGAACTTGAGACAATTAAAGAAACAGAGAGTAAAGCCTAGAGTGTTACAGCCAGTCACTAAATGTTAGGAAGAGTAAATACTTTAGTAAATCTCTATTACAGATATTTTTATTAAAAGCCACACAGAGTAAAAAAAATAATTGACAAAAATTCTATATTTTTAAGGTGTATAATGTGATGATTTTATACATATAAACATGAAATGATTGTTGCAACTAAGCTAATTAATATGTCCATACTTTCCGACAGTTACCTTATTTTTGTGTGGTGAGAACATTTAAGATCTACTGTCTTAGCAAAGTTCAAGTGTGTAATACCGTATCACTAACTACAGTCGCTATGCTACAGATATCTAGACCTTACTCATCCTGAATAACTGGAACCTGTTCTCTCTGACCAACACCTCCCCATTTCCCCACCCCCCGCCCCAGCCCCGGCAGCCAGTGTTCTACTCTCTGATTCTGTGAATTCAACTTTTTAGATTTCGTATGAAAGTGAGATTGTGCAGTATTTGTCTTTCTGTGCCTGGCTTATTTTACTTAACACAATGCCCTCAAAATTCATCCATGTTGTTACACATGACAGGATTTTCTTCTTTCTTAAGGCTTAATAATACTGTATTCTATTGTATGCGTATATGTATATATAACTTCCTTTGTGTGTTCATCCTTTGATGGACACTTAGATATTAATATCCGCTTCTTTGGGATATACCCAGACACAAGATTGCTGGATCATATGGTGGTCCTATCTGTAATTTTTTGAGGAAACTCCATACACTCTTTTCCACAGTGGCTGTACCAATTTATATTCCCACCAAAAGTGCACAAGGGCCCCCTTTTCTCCACATCCTTGCCAGTACTTGTTACCCTTTGTCGTTTTGATGGCAGCCATTCTAACAGGTGTGAGGCGATATCTCATTGTGACTTTGATTTGTATTTTCCTGATGATTTAGTGATGTTGAACTTTTAAAAAATGCATCTGTTGGCCATTTATATGTCTCCTTTTGAGATTTATATCCTTAATAATATTGATGTGTCTGTAAGTAATATGTAATGCTAATGAATAATTTAGCCTCTTGGGTGTTAGTCTTTACTTATGAAAATTTAAGGGACAGTCTAAAGCCCATTCAGCATTTGCCTTCAAATACTTGACAGCAAATGAATTTGTTGCTGCCTTTCCCATGCTCTGCCTCGAGATACCAGCTTATCTGCCTTGTAACTCATCTTTCCTGTGACCTGGTTTTTGCCTTTAAGTTGTCACTAGAGAATTCCTAACTAGGCTGTGCCTTCAGTTGCATTGTTTCTTTTATCAGCCTCAAAGTTCTGTTTTTTATTGGACCAAATGATATGTGGTCAGGAGGACAAATTGTTTTGCTAGGGGGAAAATAAAATGAGTCTTGTGTGTCCTTCACTATACATATTTGTATAGTCAGACTTGAGTCAGACAAGCTCTGCTTCAGGTCCTGCCTTTGCCCCTTTTCTAACTCTCCTGTCTCAGCCCGCAATAATTAGATAATACTTATGCAGACCTGACTGTTTCCCAGGGACTGTGTTACACGATTGCCTGTATCATTTCATTTGATGCTCACGGGAATCTTAGGGGGTGAGGCCACTGACAGAGGAGGCAGTCTGCCAGGGGTCATGTAGCTGATACTATGTCGGGATGAGTAGAAATTCAAACGCTCCAGCTTTAGCCAGATTAAATGTTCCCAGCTAGCAAGTGAAAAGAGTAATAGCTAATTTATAGAATTAGTTTGGTGATTAAGTAATATCACGTGTGAAAAATGCATTTTTTTCAAAAATCAATCTTCGTGCACCAAATGTTCGCAGACTCTCAGGGTACATTTCATTCTTCATTAAACAACAATGATTTTTCCTGGAAATCCAATGTCTTTGTGCTAGTGATTTATTATTGTATACTGACAGAAAGCAGAAAGCCTAATGGTTTTAGTGTGACCTGGAGAAGCGAGCATTAAAAAGGCCAACAGCCAGAGGACCCTCAGTTGTCCCTGATGGTGTGCCACTGGGCGGTGGGCCTGCCCTGGCAGTTGCTCGGTGCTCAGTGGTCGGATGATGGTGAGGAGGCTGGGGCAGGGGGTTGAAAGAACAGCGTTAGGAAGAGTCTCCATAGAGTGGGGCCATGGGTTGGCAGGGGCAAGAGTAAAGTTAGAGGCAACTGTAAATCTGACACTTGGATTAGAAAGTGCAGAAGAAGAAGGTGGATTGTCCTCTTAATAGAAGTTTGTTCAATAAAGCTCTTAAAGTTTCTGCTGACCGGAGGCCTAGTGGGGATCCCTAGCGTGTCACCACTGTTCAGAGAGGCGAAGCCGTAGAGGTGGCGTGAGAAGCAAGGAAGTGATGGTACTCCGCAGCGTCAGGGCACATCCATCACAGCTGATCAGGTCTCAGTCCCTATGCCAGGGCGTCACCGGCCATTTCCTGGCGTTTGGAGGCTAGAACACACTAATAAAGGGTTTTCTGACTGTTTTATTTAAGGCACCGTTAAATCTGGGTTTTAGCCTGGGGAATGTTATCACTACTTTCAGATACGGGAAGAGCTGTCATGTACAATTGGGAGTAGACTTAATCTGTGTAGTGCCAGAGGACAGAAAGAGAAAGATGAATGGATCACATTTATAGAGAATCAGTTTGAGCTTAGTATAAGCAAGAACGTTTTAACTCCTTAAGCCATCTGAAATTAAAGTGACTGTTTTGTCGCTATAGCATGGAGATAGTTCTATGCCAGTGGAAGTGTGCCAGCAGCTGCTAGATAAACCACCCATTAGAAAGAAAGAATATAGGAAAGATTTCTGTTTTGGGTGATTAGTTAAACCTGATCACCTCTAATGTCTCTCCCAAGGTTAAAGATCTTAAATATAAAAAAAGGAGACATAAATGTTTGCAGTGGAACAAAATATTGCCTCATGAAATTAAATAAAAAAGAAAATGGGTTCATTTACAGAAATTACATTCTTAAGATATATTAACTTTGTATTGTACAAGTAAATAAAATCTTATTTCAATAAGTAAGAATGTGAATTTGTTATTTTAGGATAAGACTACAAATGTCAGGAAAACTGAACATTTGGTCCAGCTTAAATAGTTTCCCTGAAGAACACAGTATTGGAAGTCAAATTATGGGAGGGGCCCAAGGGGAGGGTGACTCTGGGTATAGGGACTAGGGGAACAATTGAATGTTAAATCATGCCTGGTTCTAGTGTCTCCATCTCCATAAAAGGGAGATATCTGCTAGGGCAGCTTAATCCACACGCTGACGTAGCAGGTGGCCCTTTGTTTGCTAGGTACAGAACAAGGTGGGTGTGGGATACTGGGTGAGGGGTAGAGGGATTGAGCAGAAAAGAAAAAGGAAAGGTACTCATGGACAACGACAACAGTGTGGTGAATGGGGGGGAGGGTGCGGGGGGAGACGGCGGAGAGTAAATGGGGAGTGAATGGTGATGGAAGGAGACATGACTGAGGGTGGTGAACACGCAGTAGAGCGCACAGGTGATGTGCTGTAGAACTGTGCATTTATATATGTATAATAAACCTGTATAATTTATAAACTCAATGAAAAAACCTGTATAATTTATAAATTCAATGAAAAAAAGATAGGTCCAACTAAGAAACGCATATACTTTTGTTTTCTAGCCATCTTCCTTCCAATTAAATAATTAACTATAACTTGTATTGAATTATAGTTAAATTTGTAGTCCTGTAGTTATTTAGTTTTAGATGGTTTTATTTTTTACTTGGATCGTATATGCATTCTATTGCCCAAATTTTATATTTTAAAAATTGCCTATTTTGATCAGCCTTCCATAAATGAAAGTATCCAAGAAGATCAGTGATAAGGTCTCTTTTTAAATTGATAGTGAACTTATTATTATTTAATTTTCCTACATTATTATGATTATTTTATCTATCTCCCTACATACATTTGACATTTTTTTTAAGTATATTTTATTGATTATGCTGTCACAGTTGTTCCAATTTTTTTCTCTCCTTTTACTTGACAAGTTTTTGAGCTGGGAAATTAACGTTTTTCCCTTCACTCATACCAGAAAAAGGTCTCCATTTCCTTTTAAACATCATTTTGTCCGCTTCTTTTTCTAGGAAAAGTCACACTCTAAATCACTCAGTCACAATCTTTTCTGGGAATAAAATATTCCTTCTTTTACTTTTCCTGTGGTACCACCAATTGGAAAATAAAGAGTATTTGTGTATGATATACTTTGTTTAGGAGCTCAGCCATCAAACACTGGAGCCACATGAATTTCCTGGGAAAAGTCATTTGACCCCATTTCCCCTGGTTAATGATGTCCTTACTCTGTATCTTCTCCAGCTGATTCACAAATATTAAATTCTTACTACAAAGTTGAAAATAACTGTGCAACTAACAGAGCTGCATAATAAACCACTGCAGAATTTAGTGGCTTTAACGTAAGAGCTGTTCTCTTTGCTCGTGCACCTGTGGGCCACAGTTTCAGGCCGGGCTCGGCTGGGCGTTCTCCTGCTTGTCTCCCACAGCTGCAGTCCAGCGTGCTTTAGGGTGGCCTTATGCACGTGTTTGTCTGTTGATTCCTGCTGTTGGCTGGACATGTCCCCAGCAGACTTTTTCACGTGGTGGCAGCGTTCCAAAGTCATGAGAGTGAGTTCCCTGCAGCACGAAGGCAAGCACAAGCAGTTTTTAAGCCATTGGTTGTGTCACATTTGCTTATATCCCTCTGGCCACAGAAGTCACACGTCGGTAAGGAAGAGGACTGTGCAGGGTCGTGGATACAAGCAGCTGTGATAAATTAAGAGTTGTTGCTGTAGTCATCTGTGGTGTTTGTGTGTACATTTTAATTTTTTGATGCATGTAGTTTTTGGTTTTGCTCAACATAATATGAGCACAGACTCTCCCTACTGTAAACATGCGCCGTAGACAAGAGAATTACCGTACGTTGAGAGCTCATGGCGCCAAGAGCTTTACATACGTTGCTCCATTTAACTTTGTGGACTTGGAGTGAAAACACCGCGGTGTAGAGAGGGTCAATAAGTTGTCCAAGGTCACACTTAGCAAGTCATACTCCTGTTTAGTGGCGTCAAAAACATAAAAAAGAAAGAATAGATTAGAAAATATCAGTAATGCTATATATTATAGATAGGTACTGTTTCATAAACTACAATATTTTTATGTATTTGGTCACAATGCATAATAAAAGTCTTGCTATGGATACTTTTTATAATAAGCAAGCCACTCTGTTACCCATTACACCTTCCCATGGGCATGTGAAACCAGAATGCTCATAACCAGGGGTATTAAAATATATCACTATTGCCCTGCCTGGTGTGGCTCAGGTGGTTGGAGCACTGTTCCATAAACCAAAGGTAGCAGGTTCAATTCCTGATCAGGGCACAGGCCTAGGTTGCAGGTTTGGTCCCTGGTCAGAGTATATACGAGAGACAACCAATCCATGTTTCTCTTTCGCATTGATATTTCTCTCCCTCCCTTCTACCCTCTCTAAAAATCAATAAGCATGTCCTTAGGTGAGGATATGTATATATGGATATATATATGGTTTATATATATATATCACATATATAAACACATTTTCCCACTCCTAACTTATCCGAAAGGTGTACCTGTAGTACTGTATTACATTGACATAGTGTTTTAATCAGATGATGAGCCCCTGACCTTTCCCACTGCAGTTAATCTCTTTTTATCAGCATCTGCTAACATTTCTTTGTGACTTAAAAGAAAATCATGACCTTAGGAAAGATTTGATATTCTGGGGTGAAAGAGATTAGAACATAAATTTTCCTTATTGATGGACACGTTTAGAAACCAGTAAAGAGCAAAGGAGGCGCTGAGACGGTCTGGATGCAATGCTGTGAGTTTGAACGGAAGTGTTCATTACTCAGCTTTTGTGTCTGCGAGAGGTGAGGAGGAAGCGGTCTGTCACAATCCGTGACCATTTCTTTGTTAATCTCACTTTTCTTCAGCCATGCAAAATGGAATATTCCTTTCAAAATCAGCTTGTGTACTGAAAAGTATTCTTTTATTTGAAAAATGAAACAACAAAATAGGATCATTCCCAATGGAAGTTTCTTTGGGCTTATGTACGTAAGTTCCTGCCCAATGACGTCATGTTGAGCTTCTCCCTCTGAGATTACTTTTTATACTTACCCGATGTGAACAAAGATTGCAAATTAATAAATTGGGAATCATTTGATAGAGAAAACAGTAGGAGGAAATGTCCATACATTTCTGCAAATCTCTGCATGCTAAGAATTTGAACAGTAACTTGAAATTCTCAAGAGAGCTTTGTAGATTGATTAGGGATGTTTTAAAGCCCTCAGTTTTGGTGCTAGCCAAGTAAAGTATGGGCTGGAAAGTCACTTTAAAGTCACTTTATTGCAAGGAAGACAGCAGGATTCTGCTGGAGCCCAAATGCTAGTAAAATTGCAATAAAACATTGAAAATTAAAGGTCAAATCTTTATATTTACATGAAAGTTATAGTCAGATAAAAAAGGTGACACATTTTTCTAAAATATGGCATATTCCAAAGATATACTGAAAAATAAAATTGCATGATATAGTTTAATAATTACCCAATTAAAAAATTATGATGAAGAGCACACACCTTAGATATTAACTATGATACTTTTTCATTTTAAAATACTTGTGAAATGTAATTGTGGTGTGATTATTTCTTACTGACTTTATTTCTACATATTGTTTTATGTATGGAATATTGTTTTGGAAGGAATGATTTAGCAATAAGAATTAAATTAGTCCTAGACATGTTGATAAAAAATAATTACAATGTTAGTAAACAAATGATAGTAACTGAAAATGAAGGTGATTAAAAGGAAGTGATTTTAAAGACAAACTAAGACAAGTTAAAGGAGTTCATCATCACCAAGCTCTTATTATATGAAATGTTAAAAGGATTTATCTAAGAAAAAGAAGATAAAAAATATGAACAGTAAAAAGACAGCAAACTGAGTTATTAACACCTAAAACACACCTAAAACAAAAGCAAACTAAGCAAACAACCAGGACAGGAGCAGAACCACAGAAAGGGAGATCACGTGGAGGGTTGGCAACAGGGGAAGGGGAGGAGGAGAGAGGGGGAAAAGGTACAGAGAATAAGTAGCATAGATGGTAGGTAGAAAATAGACAGGGGAAGGGCAAGAATAGTATGGGAAATATAGAAGCTAAAGAACTTATGACACATGGACATGAACGGAAGAGGGGGAATGTGGGTGGGAGGGGATGGGCAAGGTGGAGGGGAGTGAAGGGGGGAAATGGGACAACTGTAATAGAACAATCAATAAAGTATATTAAAAAAAAGTAATGTTCTTGCTCTGATCTTGATGCTCTAGTGTATACTACAAAGACAGACATTAAGTAAAAATTGGTATCTATCACAATTTTAGCATAGCATTAAAAATGAAATTTATAGTATCATTTTCTACTTTGTAAATGTCCATGCTAAATAAACATATTGTGAAACAAACAAACAAACAACAAACAAACTAAGATTAACTGAACATGGAATCCCAATAGTTCCTCTGTGGCGGCTCTTCGGGCCACACCTCTGACCACTGGCATAACTAGCGGGTGGGTGCTGAGAGAGCAAACCCCCAATGGGCGGTGCAGGGCAGACACCTCATGTGGAAGGTTCTATAATATGTTGATTCAATACCATTTTACTAATAAAATGTTATAATTCCTTTACACCTGAATTCCAAGTCATTGCCCTATTCTTAAGTTTTAATTTGGGGGTCACTAATTTTATTGGAAAAGAATGAGTCTTTGAATGAATGTTTATTTTAATGAGTTCTGAGATATAATACACCAAGAAAAGTTATATTTGATTATATGTATTATATATTATATGTTGCACATTATATATTATATATTATGTATTATATGTTAGCATGTTGAAGATACTATTCTTTTGTCCTATTGCATTTGTTGTTGCTGAAGTCTTTATAATTTTTATTGCATTCTAGATAATGTTTTCCCCATTCATTACTGCTTTTAATATCTCTTTGTGTTTGAAGTTCTGTATTTCAGTACAGTATACCTAAATATGAATTTCTTTTCATTTATCTTGCTTAGAAGTTTGAGGAATTCCCAACGTTTAGAATCAAGTTGTCTTGTGAACTGTGGAAAATTCTCACCCAGATGTCTTCAGATATTGCCTCCCCATCCTTTCTGGGATGTCCTTTATGGAATTTCAGTACGGCTCGTACTGGAGCATCTCATCGTATTTTCCTTTCCTCTTACTCATTGCTTCTTATTCCACATCTTTCTGTCTTGGTGCGGCCTTATATGTTATTCACAGATGTTTTTCAGTTCACTAATTCCCCCTCTAAACTCTGAATGAACTTCTCCTGTTTAGCCTACCAATTGGATTTAAAATTTCAGACTATATTTTTATTTACGTAAGTTATTTTATTTTTTTTCCACATCAGCCATTTCCCTCCTTCCATTCTGTTAGGGGCTTAATTGTGTCTTCCCCCAACCAATTCATATATTTATGTTTCAATCTCCAATATTTCCAAATGTGACTGTATTTGGAGATAGGGTTTTTAAAGAGGTATGGTAACATTATTTACAATCACAAGGATTTGGAAGCAGCCCAAGTGTCCATCAGTAGATGAGTGAATAAAACAACTATGGGACATTTACACAATGGAATACTACTCAGCCATAAAAAAGAAAAAATTTTGCCCTGACTGGCGTAGCTCAGTGGATTGAGTGCGGGCTGAGAACCAAAGCATCGCAGGTTCGATTCCCAGTCAGGGCACATGCCTGGGTTGCAGGCCACAGCCCCCAGCAACCACACATTGATGTTTCTCTCTCTCTCTCTTTCTCCCTCCCTTCCCTCTCTAAAAATCAATAAATAAATCTTAAAAAAAAAAAAGAAAAAGAAAAAAATTTTTGACAGTGTGGATGCATCTGGAGAACATTATACTAAATGAAATAAGCCAGTCAGAGAAAGACAGGTACCATATGATCTCACTCATATGTGGAATCTAGTGAGCAAACTGAACTAACAAGCAAAATAGAGACAGACTCATAGATAGAGGGCAGGGTGACAGCTCTGGGGTGGGGGTTAGGGGGTGGTGAGATTGAGCAAAAATGGAAAAGGACTCATGGACAAGGACAACAGTGTGGTAACTGTGGGATGGGGAGGGGGTTGGGTGGAGGAAGGTATAAGGGGGATGAATGGTAATGGGAAAAATATAACAAAAAATAAATTAAAAAGAAGAGATAAAGTACAACGAGGCCAGTATGATTGATGTCTTATTAAGTAGAGGAAATTAAGACACCAGACATGACCACACACAGAGAGAACCATGTGAACACACTACAAGATGATGGCCATCTGACAAGGAGAGAGTCCTCAGAGGAAACCAGACTTTGAACTTGGACTTCTTAGACTTCAGAACTATTAGAAAATAAGTGTCTGTTGTTCAAGCGACCCAGTCTGTGATGTTTTTATGGCCGATCTAGCAAACTAATACATGTTATAGGATATTTTCTTTTCCGTATGGTGTCTACTCATTTAAAAATCTCTCTTATTTTAAACATATTTTGATCTATTTTCTGGTTCTTTGTTTTCATT
This sequence comes from Tonatia bakeri, assembly GCA_004024845.1. Taxonomy (NCBI): domain Eukaryota; kingdom Metazoa; phylum Chordata; class Mammalia; order Chiroptera; family Phyllostomidae; genus Tonatia; species Tonatia bakeri. The sequence goes on along the minus strand of PVIA01001692.1, from coordinate 27,025 downwards.
GTCTTGTCTACCTGGTGTTTTCATTGCCGTGTGCAGCCTGTACATTTTATTGTGAACTTATCTCTTAATGAGGATTTTGGTTAGCTTTTCCTTCCTTAAAACTTTTTTAATTTTAGGATTCTGAATAAAATATTCAGAAAGAAGAGTTTAAATAACTGTATCTGTATTTGAGTAGTTTTCTCTAGGAGACTCAGTGACTAAATTAAAAAAAATATTCTGCCGTGGTCAGAGCACAACATGAACCCTGAACTCCCACATCTCTGATGCGGTGCTGGGGCTGCAGGCTCAGTGCTGCACGGCAGGTCGCTGGGGCTTCTTCATCGGGCTTCACGGAAACCTCGCACCCATCGCTTCATGTCCCCGCAGCCCCTGGCACCCCCATTTCCCTGTTCGTTTCTACAGATTTGGCTATTTTAAATGCCTCATATTAGTGGAATCATCCAGTATTTGTTTTTCTGTGTCACTTCGCATAATCCTGAAGCTTCATTGATGTTGTAGCAGCGCATTGCAGAATCTCCTTCTTTTTAAAGGCTGAGTAGTATTCCGTTCTGTGTGTCTACACATTCCTTTATCAGTTCATCCACTGATGAATTGTTTCCACATCTTGGTGATCGTGAATTGTGCCACACCGAGCACAGAGTGCTAATACTTCTTCAAGATCCTGATTTTAATTCTTTGGGATAAATACTCAGAAGTGGATTGCTTGATCATATGGTAGTTGTATTTTTAATTTTTTGGAGGAACCTCTGTTCTATTTTCCACAGTAGCTACACCATTTTCCATTCCCATTCTGTAGGATGTCTTTTCACTCTGTCGATTGTCTCTTGTGCTATGAATAAGCTTTTTAGTTTGATGTAGTCCTGTTTGTGTTGTTGTTGTTGTTGCCCGGGCTCTTGCTGTCACGTCCCTGAAATCATTGCCAAGGCCAATGTCATGAAGATTTCTCCCTGTGTTTCTTCTAGGAATTTTCTTCTAACATTTACATCTTTAATATATTTGAGTTTATTTCTGTGTGTGGTGTAAGATAAGCGTCTAATTTCATTCTTTTGCATATGTATATCTAGTTTTCTCAGCACCATTTGTTGAAGTGTCTATCCTTTTCACATTGTGTATTCTTGGCATTCTTGTCAGAAATTATTTGACTGTATATACAAGATTTGTTTCCGGGCTTTCTTTTCTGTCTCATTGGTCTTTATGTCCACGTTTGTGCCAGTACCATACTGTTCTCTCCCAGGTGGCTAGCCTGTGCTGGCCCTGTAAGAACTTCAGAGCTGGTGAGACAGGTGATAATTCTTTAGGCATCCTTGCAGAAGATGGGGCACAGGATGCATGGATTTTGTTCACTCATTCTATTTGAGCAGGGGGGTGGGGAGAATCTCTGGTGTCTGTTAACCCTAGCCATCACCTCATTGCAGCCTACTAGACTGTGCCACACCTCATCGGAACCTCAGGACTGGTATCACAGATGCCAGTGGGTGAGCTAGTCTGAGAGAAGTTGGGTCATTGGACACACAGATCCACTTTTTTCCCTCCCCATGGGGAGGCTGAGGTCTGGGATTTTCTTGTCCCTGGGATACTCTGTGCTGAGCAAAAGGTAGGATCTATGGCATCTATTGGCCCAATCCACCGTCTCTGTTTGCCCTTGAGAGGCTAATTTGTGCCAAACAAGTCAGGTGTAGCCTTTCAGTTAGCTCCAGGATTTCTTACAAAGGATTTTTTTTTCTGTTAATAGTTGCCAAATAAGTATGTTTGTAAGGGCAAGAAGGGTTCAGGGCTTCCCATTCTGTCATTTGACTGATGTGACCTCCCTGTTCTTGAGTTACTTTGTTTCTCGGGAATCTTGTGTGCCCTAGGTCAGTTTTAAAAATAACAATTCTGTGGACAAAAATTGAATCTCATTTGTCTTGTTTAGGTATAAGTGAATTAAAATTGTTTAAAATGACATTGGCTATATGCATTTTCTAAAGTTGCATTTATCAGCCTGTGTTCTGTTCTGATGATTCAGTAATATCCACTTCTGAGCTCTTTCATATCTGCAGGTTCTGTCGTTCTTGGCCTCCTCTAGGAAGTTAAATATTAATTTTCATTTCTACATTTGGCAGGAAAACACATGAGTGCTTGAAGATGGGCTGGAATCTTATTCTCAACTCTGTTTAATACCTGCAATTAATCATAGAAAACCACCAATGTTAATTTGCCAGAATATTATTACCATATTCTAACCTTGAGCCAACTAAAATAACATACTTCCTTTAGAATCTTAGGCCAGACCTTAGGAAATAATTAGTGCTAGGGAAAACATGAAAAATTGAATAGAAAGATTTCAGTTAAATGTCTTCTTATAAGAGAATAAAATAAGATACTGTGTGGCAATAGGTCTTTGACAGAAAGGGCCTGAAAGACTCAGCTGTAGATTAGAAACGTGAAATGTGGACATGCTTGTTCACATTATTTAACCCTTGGTTTAGAATTACTTGTTACAGTAGAAAAGTGCAAGTTTTAAGCTTTAGCTTATTAAAATACATAAATAGGATACGTATTCTTAAAATTTTAATGACTGAAATTTGACAGTGTCATAAATTATTACTACATTAATATGGTCATGTTTTACCTTTTTTTTTTTTTTAAGGAAAGCTGCTGTTAAATTGCTGCAAATTAGAATGTAAGCATTTAGACTTGAAGACATATGATATAGTGCATTAGAAAATTCTGAAAAGATTTGCACCAAATGTTAAACAATGCTTAAAGTGGGACTTGCATGGGGAATGGGTTGGGAGGTCGACTGGTGATCCTTATGAGTTTCTAAGTGGAGGATGGGAAATCGGTAACACCTCAAAACGCAGCTCTGGTTGGTGAGTAGTGGTTGCATGGGGTTGGTGATTTAGAGAGGATTCTAACACCTTCTCTCCAGGCTCAGTGGGGAGCAGTGTCGTTCCTCAGTAAGTAATGTTTCCTATTGGCCAGGAAAAGGGGAGTGGACGCCAGGCTCGATGTTTGCTGACCCTACTGCAAGTGCTGGTGAGGTAGCACATGTCACATCCCAATGTTCGTTTAGCCCTCATAAAATATGTTATTAAACAGATTAACAAATGGGTGCAACTGTATTCCTTCCAGCTTTATTTTCATATTTCTGGGACAGGTTTTCAGAGCTTGCTACCCTTGAGTGTGTGTTTGTAATCTTCCCTGTCACCACTGTTGATCCAGCCCCGACTGGTGTGGGAAGTGGGCTGCTGTGCGGCTTGCCATGATGCTTTCCTGGTAACTCATTGTATTTGAAATTTCGTGTTGGCTTCACAGTGTAAGACCTAGAATCTGTCGCTACATTTTTTAACTGCATGTTATTCTCTTTCCTACTGTTTATTCTACCCGTGGCTGGTTTCTCTCTCCTTTTTCAAAGACTAGTGGATATTTGTGAAAGTAACTTAACATTTGGATATTGGAAGTTTCTGCTGTGACTTACATGATTCCAGTCAGATCGATGATCTCTTTTAACTCGAAAATATTTATTTTTCTGAACAATACTCTCTGTTAGGGAATTCTTGACTGCTCACTCCTTCTAGAATGCCAAAGCTAGAGACAGGGACAGAGAATTCTCTATAGACAGAGAATTCCAGCTCTGCAGAACCTGTTCCTCTACCCCCCAAATAATAATAGCAATCACTATTATTAAATAACATTAATTTATGAAATCAATATATTATAATATTAATATTGATAATATTATTCAGTAATAATGACCATTGTAATTATTTTGGCTTCTGCCTAAGATTATATGCTCATACAATATGGAACAATTAGGCTTTATTTAGAAGCTTAGATCTTAAAATCTCTCTTGTCTTCAGATCAGTGATATTTACTGACTCCTAAAGGTATAGATTTCTATTGAATGTCATTTCTGCACCCCTGATGTTCAGCGTGTTTCTGTGGGACGCTGACTGTGCCATGTACTTGCGCTCAGACAGCATTTAGGCGCCAGCTCCGATTCGGGAAACAGGTCCTGTGCTAAGATTTAAACTAGCCATAAATCAAGGCCAACATTTCCTCATGTGGAGCATGTTGTATCTTAGGAAATATTAGTTATAAGAAAATTGATTTAAGAAGAAAACCTGTGAGAGGCGGTTCTTGGAAAGGAGGGAGGATGTTGCAACGACGCACCGCCGTCCCTCAGGCCCGAGCTGGAGCGCTCCCGGCCGCTGGAAACCTGCCGGTTCTGTACCAGCGAGAAATGCCGGCAGGAACCGCTGGCGGGGGTCACGCGAGTCTGGAGTCTTTTTTTCTTGCACTTTCAGAAATTAGATTTTACACCATTTTATTATCCAAAAAATGACTTCAAGGTAGCTCCACGTGTCTTTTTAAAGTGCTATCCTGAGATACTTTACTATCCTCTGGAGTTTTAGAAGATGAAATTTAACACTACTGGCTCTTGATCTGAAAGGGAGAGGGCGTTAGAAAATGATCTTGTATCTAAATGTTTTTATACCTCAATCTGCACAGGTTTTCGTATAGTTTATAATATCACAGTGAATTCCTTCGAAGTGTGTACATTAATAGGATTTGTGTGCATCTTTAAATCATTAAAATTAATTAGCATTTAATGTGCTGGGTCTTTGATCCAAAGATCTCAAAGCATCTTGCCTGTCTGTATTAGGCCATTATTTTTTCAGTCTATCCCTGTGAGGTAGTTGTTAACTATTATTCCTTATTCTACAAATGAGGTACAAATGAAGCTGAGAGAGACGTAAGGGACTTGCTTCAAGTCCCAGAGCAAGTTAATAGCAGAAAAGCAATAAAGCAATAAAGCAATAGTCTCTTTTCTTGAAAGGTTTTCAACCCTTTTTCAGAATATATTCCACTCTAAAATGCTACATTGTCCATGAAAATTAGCATATTATTACATACCCAGTACTTTAGGAAATTAGAATGGATCTAAGAGGAATTTAATAAAATACCTCTTTCTTTCTATTATAGCCTGATTAGGTTTCCACGGAAATGTATGTGATCGAAGTGTCCTTACTGCTCACACATAGGCATTTCCTCGTGGGCACTCATTTAAGGAACAGTGACAGAGGGCGGCAGAAACAGGAGCCAGGGACGACATGGGGACTGTGCAGCTGAGATCAGTGGTGGTTTTCTTACTCAGGGAGGACTCTGCAAGGCGAGATCTTTCTATCAATAGATTGTGCATCCTTCAAATTCACTGAATTGCAAAGTCAAGGCAATGCTAGCATTATTACGGGCCTTAGGATTTTCTGGGTCTGACTTCCACAAAATACAGGGTTTTGTTGTCAAGTATGCTGCACAAGTCAGCACACAGTCAACACTTGAGCACTTGGGGAGAAGGAACGTTATCTCTTTCTGAGAAACTGTTCTGCTGGCAAATAATTGTGGAAACCATGCACAGCTACATGTAGCTATATATATATATATATATATATAATTTATACATAAATTTATTTCATATATATCATGAGAAAATGTAAGATAATGTTGTTGACCTCGAGAACCTTGACCAAGTTAATTTTCTGAACTTCAGTTTCTTCATCTGTACAGCGAGCAGTTGACTTGTTTTGAGCATTAAATGAGTGGGATATAAAGCATTTAGGAGAAAGTCTGCTACATAGTAAGTGCTCAGTAAATGTCAGTGTTTATTATTATCTGTGTATAAGATAAGAGAGAGAGAGAGAGGGAGAGAGAGAGAGAGACATTACTATTCTGTCTTCTAATTTTGTTCTCCATCCCATTGCTGAAGATCAGCCTATCAACATTTCAAATTTGAATTGCCACCAGATCCTCCAAACTGGCCTCCCTGTTTCCGGTCTCAGTCCTTTCAGTCTACTTTCCCACACTGAAGCAAAAGAGAACTTAATAAAATGCAAGTCTGAGCATGTTCGTCACTGTCTTAAAGTTCATGTCTCTTCATGCGCTTCAGTAGGAACTCGGTTATGTGACAGACGACACCCTTGGTGGTCACCTGATTGCTTCTGCTGACTTACGTTGCAGACTCCGAAATGCAGGCAGTGTACCAGCATCCACGCCCCTCAGGCCTGCAGGTCCCGGGGTCTGGCCTGCACCCCATCCCACCTCCTGCCTGAGCCATGGTTCACGTCCCATCACCTGACCCTGTTTTCTTCCCTTGCTCAGACTTTGTTCTCTTCACCTGTCAAGGTTCAGTTTGTACCTCTCCTCCAAGAAGTCATTGTGGATCCCTCAGGTGCCCTCAAAGACTTTTATGTCTACTTGCATACCTACCTATTTGCCACCTTTGATTCAATGACCTTTTGTCTCTCTCCATCCCTGAACTCCAGAGCCTGGAGTCTCTCCCCAGGCTTCAGTTCTTGGCACATGGTAGATACTCAAGCAATGTTTGTTCAATAAATAACAGTAGACAACTGCATGAAGTAACTGTGAAATAATTGTTTCAGACAAAGAGGGTGATAAAAGTTGTAGGAAAGGAGAGCTCATTGCTGACTGTATGGGCAGAGAAAGGATCACAGAGTGTCAACAGTTGAGTTAGAGTTTTTTCTTGATCTTTCTAGAGTAAAGGTATTCGAATAAAATTCCAGGTGTCAGGTAGTTAATCTGGAGCCTTTGTTTCAGGATGTAATTCCAAGTCAGCCATGTCCTAGCTCTAAAGTATTATACAGCTGTAAAATGGATATTGTATCTGTTACTGTACTGTATACCTCAGCTCCATTAAACAAATTGTTAACTATTCAAGGGACAGATTAAGCAAATATAAGCTGTTTTCCTAAGCCTGGTGATTAGAAACACATGCATTCCTGGTGTATGCACTAGACCATCATGTGAGGGTTCAAGATCTTGAGTGGAGAGCTTTTGAGAAAATGGAAGGGGTGAAAGGTGTGAGGAAGAAATGGAAGGGAAGTGAAAAAATAATCACTACATACGTATCTCAGGGAACAGATATGGAATTGTGTATATTAAATTCTTTTAAAAATACCAATAGTGGAGAAATTTTCAACCCGACTCTCCTGGGAGGCCTACGAATGTCTTCCAGATGGTGTTAATGCTTTGGAATTAAAAAATGCAGAATTTCATAAATGCATACATATTTCTTTCTGTGAGGAAAGACCCTGGCATTGCCACAGGTGTCATGGTTTAACCAAGGTTGAGACCTATTAGTGTTCTTATGCTTTCTCCTATCAGAGTCAGAAAATGAGCTGCAACTTATATCCCTAGTCCTCATTATAACAATTACAACAAAAAAAGCTTACTAGGCCAATTTTCACTTAGCATTTAATGATGTGCAAAAATTCTTTCCATAGAATAATTTTTGTATAAATATTAAGCCTTGTTATTTTGGAAGACCAGAGATGGGAAAAGCAAAACAAACGAACAACAAAACACTAGTAAAGTCCAAGATTTTGGACATTAGCAATAGCTACATAGTTCAAGCAGTTCATATTTTTCTTTCTTTTCAAGTAGTTTTGAAATTTAAAGCTACTTTTACTTTTCAATGAATTGAAAGTATTCTAATTTTAAATTTTATTTTATTTTTTTTAAAGATTTTATTTATTTATTTTTAGAGAGGAAAGGGAGGGAGAAAGAGAGAGAGAGAGAGAAATATCAATGTGTGGTTGCTGGGGGCCATGGCCTGCAACCCAGGCATGTGCCCTGACTGGGAATTGAACCTGCAATGCTTTGGTTTTCAGCCCGTGCGCAATCCACTGAGCTATGCCAGCCAGGGCCTAATTTTAAATTTTTTAAAAAATTTGTATTTATTTTTAGAGAGAGGAGATGAGAGGGAGAAAGAGAGGGAAAGAAACATCAATGTGTTTTTGCCTCTCATGTGCCCCCACCTGGGGACCTGGCTCACAACCCAGGTATGTGCCCTGACTGGGAATTGAACCCTTTGGTTTGCAGGCTGGTGCTCAGTCCACTGAGACACCAGCCAGGGTTGAAAGTCTTCTAATTATTCCTTTTGTATAGTGAATATGTATGCTCAGGGGGACCCACGTTTGCATATATGTATCTCACACATTACGATTGGTAGGAAATGGCCTTCATTGGGATGGGACAAGCGAGGAGAGGATTTGGGGTGGGGCTGCAGAGAAGATGGGCTTCTGATGGGTGTCTGCAGTGTGCCAGGCCCATCCTGGGTATGTCGTGTTACCTCGCCAAATCCATACAGCAGTCCTGTAGTATGTTAGGTGCACACATACAACTTTATTATAGGTGAGGAAATTGAGACTTCCGGAATTAAGGAATTTGCTGAATGAAGGTCACACAGCTTACAAAATGGGCTTTAAATTCTGTTTTGACCCTGAAGCCTCTAAGGCCCCCCTTCCCACCAACAGATAACCTTTTACAAAACCTGGAATCTGCTAAAGCCTCTTTGAGATGCTTTACATGGGAACAGACACAACTGTTACCAGATAACTGAGAAATATTTACCCTTACTCTTTGAAGAGCTAGAATAACCTTCAGAGATTAAAGCATCTCCTGTATGTTGCGGACCCCAGCTGGTGGGCTCCACAGCGTTGTAGCTGAGACAAAAGAAATTCACATAGACTACCGAATCCTGTGGAGAAAAAGGGCGGGTGGCTTCTCTCTCAAGGGGAGCAAGAGCTTCGGCCCTAGTTTCAATGAGCTTTTATTTTCTTTTTGGGCACATTACTTGATGGTCCTCATTTACAATGCATAGGTTGGCTTTAGGTGGTTACCTTTTATAGAAAACAAAGGAGAGGGTGCTACTAATCACATCACAGAAGGATATTTGCAAATGAAAAGGTAAAAGTGGTTGAACCAGTTACACTAGTCCTTGGAAGGTTTTGCATGGATTTTAGGAAGTTACTTTGCAGTAAATGTTTGTTGCCTCAATTCAGGCTGAGGGAGTTTTAGCAAAAACAAGTCTCATAGCAGTCTAGGTACAGTGCAGGCCTGATTCCCCACGGAAGAACCTATCCGTGTGCATGGGTCCTGTGCATCTGTGAGTGGGAGCTGGGCCCACGCCATGCAGAACGGTCTCCTATACCTGTAGTTAGTTGTCTTCTCATTAACAAGTACTAGTTAGTGACCTGGACCTCGTATGCCTACTGCTAAGCACCAGCCATCAGAAAGACCAGTTTCAAAGTGTATCAGTGAATGCCCAAGACCAGTGATTTGGAGGTTAGTCAGTATCTACTTAGCTGCTCACTTGCTGAATGACCTTTAGCAAATTATTTCCCTACTCTAATCCTAGATTCTTTTGTCTGCAGCATGAGGATAACAATATCTGTCTTATAGAGTGGTAATTAGGGCTGAATCGGCTAATAATTTATATGTAAGAGGATACTATTTTGAAATGCGAAGATAAGAGTTCTCTATCCTGGAAAAGGAAGGAGAGGAGAGGTGAAATATATCAGTCAGAGTTCGCCACAGAAACAGAATCAGAGGGGATGGGAAAATAGGTGACATAAATGTAGGTGGTGTTATAGGTGGTATTATATATTATATATGTATAATTAGTGAAGGAAGTGGCCCATGTGGCCACGGGCTGGCCAGTTTGGAATTTGTAGTGGGCGGGCAGGCGGCTAGAAACTCCTGGGCAGAAGCTGAGGCTGCTGTCCTGACATGGAATGTGTTGCTCCCCAGGGAAACCTCAGTTGTGCTTTTAAGGCTTTTTGATAGGTTCCATCAGGCTCACACACGTTATTGAGACCAGTCTCCTTTACTGAAAGTCAGCTGATTGCAGATGTTAGTCATATTTACAGAGTGCTTTCACAACAACACCTAGACTACTGTTTGAATAACCAGGTACTAGAGGTTAGCCAAGTCGACCTGGGAAGCTAACAGTCCCTTGCAGCAGGAGAGTAAGACACCTGTTGATGAACCCCTGAAAAAGGGTTTTAAGCCCGGCAAGCGTTGCAGGGGACTTGCAAGAGAGAGCATCAGTCACCTCAGATACACTTGGGGACCTTGGAGAAGGGAAGTCCCATGTCCTGCTCATTGTATGAGTGTGAGAGGTGGCAAGCTCTGGTTAGAACCCCCGCCAGCAATAAAGCAGAAACGATTTGGGGTAGATAGACCAAAGCAGCCTTACAGATTTCCAGTGGGAACTCTGTGATATAGAGAATAACAGAATCAGTTTCCCCTTGCAATAGAGGTTGATTTGGACGTGTTCTCTCAGCCAGCCTGAGAGGATCGTGGGGTTGAGACGGGAAGGAGGGGGGTGGGAAGAGATGAGAAAGATGGACAGAAGACCATAGACCTGGCCCAGTAAGGACCTGAGTTTACCATGACTGCCGTGCCATTTCTGCTTCCAGGCCAGATAGGAGCTAGAAGTGGAAATTTCTACTACAGAGAAAATAGAGTGATATTTTGCACACTTGGCTTTATAGGCTAACACATTGTAAACACTATACTTGGCACAGTGCCTGTCACACAGTGAGCAATCAAACTGCAATAATATCAGGAGTAATAATAATAGCAGTGACTAGGGGTGAGACCAGAAATGGCAGTGTTGGTGCCGGGGATGGTGGTAGGAATTGTATTGGTACATTGACTATCAGCCTCAGGGTTGGCTCATGGGCTAGTTGGACCAGAGACCGTGTCTAGAAGGGTCTACCTATAGTGGTTTGTTAAAAACCGTCAATGGTGTTACGGCCCATCTTGGCCTCTTAAGATGCAAGGAGGAACCCCCTCCCTCCCAGAACAGAATTGTCTTGCAGAGGGCAGGCCCCTTGTAGTATAGGCTTCCCCTGATAGGTGAGTGTTCTAGGAACCCATCTGTATCTGTGTAGCACGTAGAGCTGTTGTGGGAGGCTAAGTTCAGCATCAGTGAATTTTTTGAAGACTCTTTCAAAACATTTGCCCATTTCACAATGGGTGATTTATGAGCATGCCTTCAAACACTGTACTGAGTGTTCAGAAGTTTTTGACCTAAAACGACATGACCCCCATGCCCCACCCTCCCTATTCACCTGATCTTACCTTGAGCGAGTCTTTTTTTGTTTGTTTCCCCGATGAAAAATAGTCCTCAAAGGGAAACATTTTGCCAGTTTGGAGGAGGTGGAACAAAAAAACAGCAAAAGCACTAAAAGGTATCAAAATTGATGAATTTGAAAACTGTTTTGAGCAGTGGAAAAATGTCTCATAGGCGTACTGCATCAAATGGAGACTACTCTGAAGGTGACTGAAGTTTAAACATGTAAGAACAAATACACAATTTTTTTATAAATAAACTGCAGGGTTTTTTGGTCCCCCCTCATCTCTCAGTTTTGTGTGGGAATTTTTCTTTTTTAAAAATAAATTTTATTTATTTATTTTTAGAGAGAGGGGAAGGGAGGGAGAAAAAGAGGGAGAGAAATATCAATCAGTTGCCTGTCGTGCACCCCCAACTGGAGACCTGGCCTACCACCCAGGCATGTGCCCTTACTGGGAATTGAACCAGCAACCCTTTGGTTCACGGGCTAGGACTCAGTCCACTGAGCCACTCCAGCCAGGGCAAGAATTTTTCACCTAGACATTCTATTCTTAATCCCCATCTCAGCCTCACACAATGTTCTAGTGAGCCTCTGATACGGATGGATGTATGTCATTTTCCTCTGGTGTATGGATGTCAGCAGGAAGTTGAGGGCTACTCAGATGACCCTCCTTACTTTGTAGATGGGGCACTAGCCTAAGGGCTCAGAAAAAGGTAATTGCTGAGATTGAACTTGGGTCCTCTGATAGCCAGTGACATTTCTGTGATAGTTCCTTGCATCTACTCAAGAGAAATGCATGGACAGGTACCTCATGTGAGGAATATATCAGGGTATGCACAGTAGGAAATCAAAATAATAAAAACAAACCTAGAAATATATTTTAGAAGAGTATAAGGCTCAGTTTCTCAAGCCTGATTTCATGAAACTTGAGTATAAAATGTGAATTTTTCATACTGCTATCTCTAGTTGGTTAACAGAATCCTTTAGGAAGTCCTGAATATTGAAAAAGAAATACTTTGTAGGAAATTAATTTTTGGGAAAGGTGGATAATCTGGTGGTAAGACAAAGGACTGTGGTGAGTGCCAGGCTCAAAGTGGACACAGAAGGTCACCTCCTGGTGTGTGAGTCTTTTCTGTAACTTCTGTTCTAAGACGCCTTCAAGTCTTTGCTCGTATGTCACCTGCCCACCGAGGCCTGCTCTGGCCTCGCTGGAATTGCTATTTAAATTATATTCCAGCTCAACTCCAACACTCTGAAACCCAATGATCCTACGTAATTATTTTCCCCAGCATTATTTATCAGCCATCATAGGGATAATTTACTTCTTTAATGCGTGTGTGGGTTGAATTGTGTTCTCCCCTCTCCCTGCAAAGTGTCGGGGTGATTAGGACCCCTGACTGTGACTTTATCTGGAGATGGGGTCTTTATGGAGGTAATCAAGTTAAATGAGATCATTCGGGTGGGCGTAGTCCAGTGTGACTGATATCCTCTTAAAAAGGGGAACGGACACAGACGGACACACTTGGAGGGCAGGCGATACAAAGATGGCCGTCTAGGAGACAGAGAGAGAAGTTGGAACACATTCCTCCCTCGTGGGCCTCCGAAGGAGCCAATCCTGTTGACATTTGATTTCAGACTTCTAACCTCCAGAACTGTGGGACAGTAAATTGCTGTTGTTTAAGCCCCAGCTGTGGTATGGCAGCCTGGGAAACTAATACCATATGTTTATTGTTTAAGGTGTGTTTTCTCCACTTGAACCATAATCTTCAGGAAAGCAGGAGTTTTCTGTTTTGTTCATCTGTAGATGCCAGGCATCTAGAGCAGTTCCTAGCACATAATAGGTGCTCAATAAATATTTGTTTAAAATATAAATGAATGAATGAATAATAAATGAATGAATAGACTTAAATATCAGTGGTGTCAAGGAGGGTCTTTTGGTCTTCTTTTCAAAGATGAGAGAACAGATACCAAAGGTCAGGCTGCTCAGAATCATCACAGAATTTAAACCCAGGTTTCCTGAATTCTGCCTTTGAAAGGACGTTGTTTGGAGCTACCGTGGATCTGAAATGTCACTGTGCACCAGAATCCCCTGGACGACTGGTGAAGACCTGGAGGCTCTGATTCAGAAGGTCCGGGGTCAGGGGACCTGGGGACGTCTGGCCAGTTTCCAGACGACGCTGGTGCTGCTGGCTCCGGGACGGACAGCACTTTGGAAGCCGCTGCACTGTGTTGTAGCCGACTTCCTAGCCTTTCGTTTGATCAAAAGCTGTGTCACTACCCAGTCCCACGGGTTGTGTACCTTTGTAAATTTTCTGGTTAATCGCCTGGATGTAGCGAGGAAAGTGGACGCTTGCATTTCCATCTCTTGGTTATGCCTGTTTTATCTTTAATGCGCTCCTGCGCTGGCCCTTTTCTTTCTTTCCTCATTTTCTTTGTTCTCCTTACTCTGATCTTTCTCTGGAAGCTCTATTTGTTGTATTGTGTTTTCTCCCTGTGTTCCGTGAAACACTGCGATAAGTATGTGAAAATAATATAATCTAATTAAGCTCAAGGTAAATTACCTCGCATCCAGCCTGAGCACAGCACAAAGGCTGCCGTAATGCCTGTTATTAACTTCACTTTGGAGGTTTTATTTGTTGAGGGGCATCTGAAACACCTTAGAAACTCAGCTCAGAAAAAACAAACTGGGTGGCTGCAGGAATAACATATAAATTAGGGATTTGAGATTTCGGACACAGATGAAGTTATCATGGAAAATTACCCTCCATGCCCCCCTCCCCCAGCTGTTACTACTCTTGTTTCCAGCTATTAGATCTGTCCAGGAACAATGCATAGTCTATAAAAAAGGAAGCTGGACTTGGACAAAAAAAATTGAAAAATCGGATCAGAAAAAGACTGTCTTAAATCACTCATCATTGTACCCCTACAGATGTCTTTTGTTTAACAAAACCAAAGAAGGCCCTGATTAATTGATTCCTCAAATAATATATTTCTTCTGTGTCATGATCAAATGAACAGTGATTAAGTTCTGACTATGTAGCAAACTTAAATGCTATTTATTAATGTTTTCCAGATATGAAATTCTTAGATTGTGTGGTTCTGAGACTTTTAATTACATGCATTCGTCCAATAATATGGGAAAGCTTTTCGTTCAGTGGCTTGTCTCTCTGTGTTGAAATGTCAACTAGTACCACTAGAGGGCACCATGGCTAAACATTTGTACCAAAGATTATCCATATAGGAGCTCTAACTTGCCCAAATTTAGTTGTACAGGAAGTCTCTGATTACCCATATGTACTGATCCAAAATTTCGTTTTAAAATTACTTCTCAGAATGAATTTTTCTCAAGACACAATAAACTAAGTAGTGGTATGTTCCTCAGTTAAATATATAACTGAGGTTTATTTGCTATATGAAAGTAAACAATAACAACAACCCCAGTAAAATTAAAACTTGTTTATATGTCATGTGGTTTTAAAAATCTGAGAGTAGAGATTTTTGGGGGGGAGGGACGAAGAGGAAGGTTTAAATACAGGTGCCTACTAGCTTGGAAATAGCACATACTACAAAGTTGTAATCCCACTTCTTTTAAAGCAACAATAAAGCAGAAGTACTCAGCAGTGAACTGTAGTCTGCAGGTCACCCCAATATAGGTTGATAGCATCGGCCCCCTGCTCCCAACTTCTGTTGTTGGTAGGCTGGGTTGACTACGTTTCTCCTGCCCCTAGAGTCCGCTTGGCTGATTTGCTTCCTGATGACCGCTTCCTCTGGCCACCTCTGCCTCCCTGCCTGGTGCTGTTCAGTAGCATTTCATGCTTTTGTATCTTAAAAGGCGGCCTCAGCCACTGAGTGAGGTCATTTACCCCTAGTCCCAAACTATCAAGGGCAATTCCTGGTAGCTGAGCCTCCCGCAGCTCTAGTGTTGGGAATTCACTCCGCTCCCTTCCCTGCAGGGACAGGACTGTCCCCGAGGCCAAAGCAAAACTCCCTTTCCCCCCTCTGTCACCTGTCCTAGTAATGGTTCCCCCTTTTTTCCTCCCCTCTTTAACTTCCTTCCCTCTAATAACTTAATGGCGGTTTTTGGACTATCCAGTTTTTTCCCCTCTAGGGCTTTTATTACTTTAGTCTATATTTCCATTCTAAAGTAGAGAGGAAACAAAACATGACTGACAGTTAATTTCTCACCACTTTTCTCCTCTTTCCTCTTCAGCTTGAGTGGAAAATCAGTTTTCTTTCTTCTTCTCAGAGCTAACAGGGATTGGGGGGTGAAGGTGGGTAGGGAGCAAAGTGTCTGATGATGTGTGGATCAGAGGGGTGTCGACCACCATCTTTCTCTCTGGATGGTGAACACCACAAATCACCCTCACAATTTAGGTTGGATGAGTATCACCCGGGAGGGCTGTCGAAGATGCAGATTCCCGGAGATGTAGAGTGAGACCTGGGAAGTGCATTGTGCATAACCGTGATTCTGGTGAGGATGGTATTTGGGCCGCATGTTGATAAATTATGCAGTTGGTCCTCTGAAGCCTCCTTTCAGGCAGAGTTGAGAGTGTATCTTTCACTTGTGGGTTCTTGTTTTAAGGCAGCAAATGTGTCACTATCACCAAGGAGACAGGAAAAGTATGTAGTTGTTGTGTTTGATGAGGTTGTGAAAAAGTAATGTTTAGTAAAGACAGACATTGGTTTGATTTGCCCATTCAGGCCTATGTGGGTAGTATTTGCACCTATACTTTTCACAAAAGGAGGAATCATCATTCACGAAATCTTCTCTGTGTGGTTTTTTTAGATGATAAATAATTGAAAGTGAAGACTGGCATTAGCATATCATGTCAAGCTTTTTTTCTCTCTCTCTCTTTTTTTTAAGGGTGATGAGGAGACAGATGGTATTTTTTTCTATAGGTGCCAAAAAAAAAAAAAAAGCTCCCAAATCTCACATTTGTGGAAGCAAATCTTATGCAATTTCTAAACGCAGCATATCTCGGACCCCACTGGTAGTCCCTCGGGGCCACCAAGGACCACGAGTCACGTGGAGAGATTTGCATATTCTGCATGTTTGTAATTGGATTGGCTCAATAAAAACCTTTTTGGTTGAAACTAGTGCCTTCTAAGTATACAGAAAATAAACACGTGAGAAGTGACGTTCAAATGTGTTCAGCTGATTACTAATGGATACATTTCAAATATGATTAGGTTTAAATGGGTGATGGGAAGTGCAGCACCTCTTACACACACTTCAGAATATCCTATCATTTCAGGTTTGGTAGCCTGTCATGCATCAAAACTAAAATTATTTCAGGAAGATAAAATAAGTTCCGCAGTTTGTGTTTTGGCTAGACAAACGATGGCAAAAAAAACTCTCGGATGCATCATTTTTAAACAGATCATTGAAATGACAGAGCTTTGATTTTTTTCAATGTTCTTTTTTTCACATCTGACAAGTCTAAGTGCTTCTGTCTACATAAGTCACATACTAATTAGTAATTAACCACTGTTATTTAATTAGACTCTCTAGTCGGTAGATCATGCGTTAATGACTCCCAGTTCGGTGTGTGGTGGCTGCTGGTGGTGGCAAGGCCGCTGTATCGGGGTGCGTTTCCTGCTGTGTGATGCGGCCGTGCCCAGACACAGCCTGTTTCCGCCTTTGTCTTGAAGTTAGAAAAGAAATGTCCAAGTGTGTGAATTACACTAACCCCAGTGAGTCAACTAGACCTCTGAAATGGTTATAAAAGGTAAAAAAAAAAATGAATCTTGGCCGACTGAATAAAGAAAAGACTTCTTCATTTAAGTGGTTCATTATGTTTTCTTCTTTCCTAAGCTTTGGGTTTTCTCTCCCACTGTTTGAAAATGAGATGTATGCTTTAAGGAAAGGTCAAAATTGTAGCTCATACCTACTGAACTTGCAGGAACTGTAAGCATGTAATAAAAATTCAAACTTTTGAAACTTTTCTAAAGGTTTTGGTGAATAGAATATATTAGATGAAATGTATTTGAAAGAATTTTAATGAGAAATGGCCACAGTAATTTAGAAGCAGTTATTTTAATAAAAATGTTACCTTTCTTAGATTATGAAACTAATTCTTTATACTTTTATATTCTGTTAGCTTTTACGTAAATGAAGTCTTCTGCTATGATTATGAACTTCTTAGACCTCATCGTATGTCTTGAACAACCACTTCTAGGATCCCATCAATCATTTTGTAGAGACAGTGCTCTTGGTAACTAACTCTCCATCCTTGAAGCAGCACTTAGCCATTGCAGACTCCATCTGAGCCAGTGGTTGTCAGCTCTGGGCAGAGGTCAGGGAAGGAGTTGATTGAGGTACCGCATTGCTGATGGAGTTTTTGCTCGTTTAACTGTGCTTGTTGCAGGAAAGACTTGTTTGGGGGCGGGGCTTTAAGAAGAAGTGCAGCCTGTTCTGCACACCCGTGGAGCCAGCTCACCTGGTGTGGTGAGACTCACCATTTCCGCCGAGTGTGAACCGTGCAAAAACCCAGGGCAAAGATCATCTCAGGCAAATGTGTACAGTAGTCACGCTTTCTTGAGTGACTGGACACAGGCAGTTCCCTCTGCCCAAAGGCCCATTATATTTCCCAAGCATGCTCACCCCGAGGGTCCCTGAGAGAGGAAGTGGTAAAAACTGAAGCTCCGGAGGCTGTTGGCTCATGCAGATTTAGACAGTTGGTAAGCACTGGAATTCAGATTCAGACTCAAATCCTTTGCTATCTGGTCTTGGGTTCTCTTCAATGCACCCTTACCCCCTCTTCCTCCTCATCTTCCTTTTCTTCCTTCTGGATAAAGGTTTTGAAACTTTTCTAAAGGTTTTGGTGAATAGAATTTGTTGCAGGAAAGACTGTTGCAGGAAAGACTTCTTTTCACCTTCTTTGGTGAAAGAAGTTAGAGTTTAATGTAGTCATTATTTCAAGTTTTATGTAATTTTTTATTTCATAAACATGAGTTTTGATCTTTATTTCTTTAAATAGCGGGTTCATCAGTCAGACTAAATATATATAGATTACAAACTAGCCAGGTTATGCATTTTATACTGCATAAATGTGTGAAAAGTCTTTCCTTTACATTTCCATTTACATTATGCCTCTGTAAAGTTTTGGAAGTATTTTAATAAAGTCTCTATGAAAATGAATAACAAATCCACCTAAATTGCCCTGGCTTTTCTCATTCTGTGTATGATAATCCTCAACTTCAGTGAAAAGCTTCTTTGAACAGAAGGAACTTTAGTTTTTTATTTGATTGTTGACACATTGTGATAGAATCTGGTTGGTAATAACAATCAGCAAATAGAAATTCTTCCACTACCACTCTGTAGTATAGTGGTGTATAGAATCTTTTACTCAGTAATGGCATTTCCTTAGAAATTTCCAATTACTAACTATTCATATTAAAAGTAAGTTAATTTTTTTAGTGAAGATTGAAGAGTTTGTCTTTTGGTGAATTTAATGATCCAGAGTCTAATCAGATACCTTAGATTAGAGAGACAAACAGTTTAACTCTCATGTGAGAGGGAGGAGTAAGGTTCTGAACAGCAGTATTCAGATGTCCTGATCTGTGAATTGCAATGCACTCAGAGTATTTTGTGTCTTCCTTATGACATGGATCCGAACTGGGTAAGAATCAACGTTCTGTAAGTACACACATGAGCGTTATGCCTCATACCACCCACTTCCTGTACGCTCTTCTCAGGGTCCAAGGCCCACTGCTGAGAATTTACAAAGTGGTGGCATGGCATGGAACTCAAGAACACATTTTGAACTCAAGGCTCCTGACTTCTAGTCTGTCATTGGCTGCCATTGAGCTTAGTGAGGCTGAGACATCATTTACTCCTGTCTATAAATCAAGGGAATTGGCTTAACATTATTATTTATACCTTTTAACCCTAAAGTTTTATGTGGTTATTTAAGCAAGTATGGTTAAATTTCTGGGCACACCCTAAGGCTGCGCAGACTGATTTAAACCTGGGACTAGGGGATTTTCATTTAAACTCCAGCAATTTTACAAACATTCTTGAGTTCTCAACAGTCAGGATGTTTTATTATTTTAAGGAGTTGACAGTTTGCCAAAATTAGCTAGCAGCTAGAACTCAGCCCACAGTCTCCACTCCATTGGGGAAATGCTGAAAACAGAAAGCAGGCTACAATACAGAGAAATTACAAAATCCGAAACTGTTCTTCAGTTTACACATCAGCGTGTTAAACAATGAACACATGCCTGGATTTCTAATGCCGGCTGAGCTTGGTGGTAGGAGCTACACGACCTGTAAAACCCAGGCATTTCTTTCTACTCGTCTGAAATCAAGGCAGAACTTACCAGCTCGTTTGTTACAAATATAAACAAAAGGAAAGCTCATGCTTTTGACTGTTATTCTTTTCCTATGTGGCAATTAACTGACATACTGTCATGAGATTGGAGTGTACTGCTATGTACAATACAGAAAGATAGCCTCTGTATATTAGCCTAACATGACCCCTTCCTCATAGCTGGCTACGAGAGTTAGCTGGCACCAAATTCAATTTTCTAGACACATGCAATTGCTTTAAATATAGCCCAACTTAGCATATTTTTAGCCATTTAGAGCCTGCCTACTTTGTATACTCTGTGAAACTGCACCCAACATCTACTAACCATGGATAAGGCAGACTGTAGCTATGAAAGACCCCAAACTCTCCTCCCTTTTGGAGCTCTCTGACCCACATGCCCTGTGCCTTGCTGCTCTGTGACATCACCTAGACTCATAAGTCCCCATTCCATTTTCTCCTTCTGCCCAGGAGGCCCCTCACCCTGTTCTCCTTCTGAGTGGTGGCACCTGCTTGGGAAGATCTGTGGTGGGGAGGGACACACTCGTGCACCCCCAGGTGCCACCTAATGAAGCTCTTTGTGTGTCACTGCCTCTCCCTTGATCCGCCGCCAAGGCCAAGTCCTCAAACGTCCCATATCAGTGTATGCCTGTGAGTATAGTTTAAAAAAAACAACAACAATAAGCCAAACAGGTATGCTTCTGACTGAGTGTGAAGAGAGTGAATCTTCATAAATGATGTGTTAGTGATAGTTGTTTCTTCATGGTGAGAAATAGTAATTTGGTTGCTCTTTTTATGTGAGGCAGTGTGATACAGTGAGACAGCAAACGAGTTAAAGTCAGAGGCCCTGAGTTTGACTCTTGGCTGTTTATTACTGAGTGACCTTGGACAAGAAACTTAGCTTCTCTGAGGTTCAACTTCAGAGCTGTAAACTAATGATGATACTGCTTAAAATTATTCTTATTGACCTCACTACAATATGGGGTATAAAATACGTTGGTAAACTCTAAAACACAGTGTAATTAAGAGGGTGGGCTTTATCTTCAAATCCTGGCTGTACCAGTTACATGGTCCAGTGGAATCTCTGTGAACCTCATTTAAAAATTTTTAATTAATTATTTTTATTTTTGAATTGCAGTTGACATCCAATGTTATATTCATTTTAGGGATACAGCACAGTGGTTATATTACTGAACAGAGTGGGATTTGGCTGACTGCTGCCAAAACAAGTATAGCACAAGCATAACACAAAACCTGGAGGGGAAGGAAAAGGTCTGTATTAACAAGTTGCCCAGTGTGGGGGAGTAGAACTCCGCAGCTTCCTTCACCTAGGACCCCAGGCCTCTGCCAGATCACTGTGGCTGGTTGTGCAGGGGGCACCATCCATGGGGCTCCATCCATGGGTCCTGGTGCCCAAGGCTGCTCATGTCCCTGGTGCTGGCAAATTCTCCAGCCCTTGTGTCTCTCTGAACCACTCAGAGACTGAGAGGAGGGGTGCAGTCTGGGCCGTGAGCAGTGTGGAGCCTTAGTGTTCTGTAGGCGGCCACCAGTGAGGCGTGTGACCCAGCCCCCAACCAGGTGTACAAGGGCAGGAAAAGAGCCTTCAGCAAAGTCTGGCACCTGCTCCAACGAATGCTCTGCTCCCCCTGCTCTGTCCCCCTGCATTGGGTGAATAAGGGGAACACAAAAGGGATGAGTTTCTTGCATGCCTTCTGATTAAATCTTCTGCCCCCAAATCCCATGTGAGGCAGAAGTGTCCAAATTCCCAACCAAACTAGGTTGGTGTCCAACACGCTCATCAGTCTGCGACACATCTCTGCCCCTCCTCCTGCCACCATGGTCTGGAAGCGCATAGGAAGGTTTCTAGCAGTGCACATAGTGTCTCTGCCCGAGGCAGGGCATCACATGCTGGTTTCTTTGCCTTCACCAGTGATATGGAGCCTTGCGCCAGCTATGGCTTCAGTCCACTGCCTTGAGGTTTCCTGCCACCTCTCCCTCACTTCAGGGGGTGTAGCCTTCCGTTCCACCTCAGGAACCCCACCCCTTTGCCCATCAATCTGACCAGAGCCCCCGTTACAATTAGACATTTATATAGCTCTCAGAGTGATCTGCCCATGAGACTAGCACCCACCTGACACTACACACAGTTATGACAGTATTACTATGTTGTACTTTTTCGTGACTGTTTTGTGACTGCAGTTTTGAACCCTATTTTCTTTATCATTATCATGTGAGGGTAACAATACTATTTCCTTCTTAGGTTTGCTCTGAGGATCAAAAGAATTCTTCAAATGTTTCTAGTGCACAGATGCCAATGGGTATTGTATAAGTGTTTCCATGGTAAAATGAAGTGAAGTACAAGTGTCATATGAGTCAACTACAGATGTCACGAGAAATGTGAGCATATGACAGATGCAGGCTGTGTGGAAGTGAGTGATAGTTGGGACTTTGTGTAGTAGTAATTCTGAACTTGGGTAAAAGAAAAAAAACAATTCTGAAATGTGAGTAGTGTGGAATATTGGAAAGGAATAATGCTCAAGAGCAAAAATGCCCTCAAATGATGAAAATCAAACTCTATGTTCCTTTCTCAAGATTCACATATATATGGTCTTCACATATATTATACTCAAACCACAAAAATATTACTCAAGTACAGAGATGAATAAGAAAAAACAAGGAGTCTTCTAGTTTTCAATTAATTTCCAGACAGAGAATTTCATTAAGGAGGCCTGACATCTAATAGAAAACTATAAATAGAGGAAGCAGATTAATTACCAGAGTACAGTTCAGCGGGTTCAACATGGTGCTGAATGCTTTTACTCATGTCGGACTGACAGACCCAGTCTCTTAACAGGAAGAACGCAGACTGTGCTTGAACAAGACCAATAAGGTGACTCAGTCTTCCTAAAACTGTTCACAGGAGGACAGGAAACCCTTTCCTGAAGACTAGCATGGTCATTTGGGATCTGAATATGCAATGCACTGTTGCCATTTGCTCTTTGTGAGCCAGTGGGTAATACTGCTAAGTGCAGGCGTAAGGGATGTGTGCAGTCGGTCTGGTGCATTGCATTCAGAGGGTTGCAGAAAAGACAGTGCAGCTAAAATGAAGAAGCCAATTGACACATCTACTTAGACAACATACGGGGCAACGCAAATGCCTTTGATGGGAAATGAAGTCAAATAAACACAAGGTGACCTGAACGGTGTGTAGGTTAAAATTGCTGCTGCACGCGCAGGTGTGAAAGGGAGCACACCTCAACCTTGCAGTGCGTGATTCCATGATGCGTGGTCCAGAGAGCACGCACCGTCCACAGGTGCTGCTGAGCGCAAATGTCCAAGAGCACGATCAAGGAGATTATTTAATGTCTCTTTATGACACAGATAGCTATGCTATAAATCTTTTGGTGAAGAAAGCAGGATACAGCTAAATAAATTAAAAGAAGGAAGGAAGTGGGGAGAAAGAAAATGCAGGAGGGAAAACAAATAACAGATTAAAAATGAAAATACCAGGCATCGCAGGTTCGATTCCCAGTCAGGGCACATGCCTAGGTTGCAGGCCATGTCCCCCAGCAACCGCACATTGATGTTTCTCTTTCTCTCTCCCCCTCTCCCTTCCTTCTCTAAAAATAAATAAATAAAATCTTAAAAAAAATGAAAATAAATCAAGGGATTATGGTGATTTAGGAGGCAAATGTGTCTAAACATTTCCTATTAGATTTTTTTCAACAAAAGGAAAACCTATGTTGACCTTTACTCAGTGTAGCTAAAAAAAATTATACTTTTGAATATGAATCTCTGACTATATTCATGTATATTTATCCATTCCAACATATAGAAAGGTCAGGTAGCATGCATTAGGGACTAGATTTCTGGTTACAACCATTATTTGGTTTCACTCACATTAGTGACTGAATGAGTGAGTGACCTCATGCGAGTAATACCTGACTTTGCTAGCTGTAGTTTCCTCTTGTACAGAATGGAGAGATAGTGTTCAATGGCTGTTGTGGTGATCAGTGTCTGTGCAACATTGACCTGCATTAAAGACTCAATTTTTTATCATCATCATCATTTTCATTGCCGTCATCATCAAACAATGAGGCAGAAAGCAAGGTGACAGGCACAATCTAGGGGCAGTTGACCACTGTCAGCGAGGGGCATGCAACTGTGAGGATTCATACAATACTCACTTTCATTTAAAACAGAATTAGATAAAGTCTAGATTTTCTTCACTTTTCATAAATATTCATACTAGTCAGGCTTGTCTTTCTGCTAATATGGAAATAGGCAGCATTTAAGCTTTCACTCACGTGGAAATTAGGAAGATAACCAATATGAGTAAAGAAAAGATGGAAAAATGAGTAAATGTTAAAATTCAATCCATCCCATTTAAAGGTAGGAAACAGGAGCGCGAAGAGAACTCCCCCTCTGCTCATGGCTCTGTTGGTTGGTGCTGAAGGGACTTTTCATGAGTTTAGGGACCTGTAGTAACGAAACGCCGAGACAGTTTGTGAATTCAGATGTATTTCAGGAAGAAACTGTTGCTGTAAACCCGCTGGAACATCTCACTTTTTTTCTCTACTAAACTTGTATTAAAGAATCTTTTGTTCCCTGAGAAAAGGAACATTAGTAGAGAAGATCCTGAAGTTTAAACAGGATAACAGACGGTATTTCAAGTTTTCTGCCCATTCCACAAGTGGTAGAACACAGCTGCAGTTCCTGACAGAGTTCAGGAAAGTCAGGAACAGTCAGAAGACTATCCATCCTCGCATGGAACCATTCCTAGATCCCTTTGGAGGAAATTTCACACGGCCCAGACCACCTTTTCTTCTCTTTCAGAGATGACCCTGAGAGTGGTCAGTCTTTAGTGGTCAACACAGAAGAACACGGGGCCCACGACCTCTTCCACCTTTGCCGCTGTGAAACCTCGACTGCTCTGAGGCTGTTATTCCATGGCTTGGCACGTCTCGGTCTTGCGATTATTCTCTCTCACTCAGATGGGAAGCACGACTGGCTCCTTGCTGTGGCCATTTTGTAGATGTCTACAGTGGTACCATTTTGCTTGAAGCATGTGCACATGTTCAGAATAATATGGGAGGCTCTGCTGGTTGTATCCTCTTCTTGCTTTGGTGCCCTGCTGTCATTTCTTCTTGTCTTTCCTTGTATATTTAGACTGTAATTAAAAACCTGAGGATTCAGTCCATGACCTTATCACAATCTGTTCCATATGCTTTTGTTACTTGTCCTGAGGTGTCCGCATGTCACTGCTTGTCACCTTCTCAGAGGGACATTCCCTGGCTTTTACATCAGTGGTTCCCATGGAAATCTCCACCCACTTCTATTATTCCTTTTTTAAGTACTGTGTTTTTTTATAGCACTTACCACACTTTATAATTATTTATTGTGTATTTTACTTGTTTCCTTCTGTTTCTCCTCAGTACTCACAAGGGTAAGGCACCATGTCTGCCTGGAACATACTTATATCACCAGACTCTTGAACTGGAAGATATACATTCAGTTATTTTCTGAGCCTTTAACTTGAAATAATTGAAAATATATAAGGAAGTTGCAAAAATAGTACCAAAACACCCATGTATTTAGATTCACTATTAACACTTTTGCCATATTTGCACTATCATTTTTGCTTTGTATATGCATATTATTAGGTATATACCCCTACATACTTCAGTTGTACTGTAGTTTCTGAAAGTGTATCCTTTAAAGGCATTTTCTATCCTGCAAGACAATTACAGAGACCAGGACATTTAACGTTGATGTGGTAAATCTGCAGGTCACGTCCAAATGTCAATGACAGTTTCGTGGGGGTCCATCATAGCCATAGTTTTCCCAGAGCAAGAGGCAGTTCAGGGCCACACATTGCATTAATTTAACATGTCTCTTTAGTTTCCTTTAACATCAGGGCTTCTTTAGGAGAGGTCAGTAGTGTTGTAGAGTATTTGGGTTTATCTGATGTTTACTTGTGATTGGATTTAACTCTGAATTTTTGCCAGAAATCCTACCTGAGAGATGTCCCCTCCTGATTGCATTACCTAGGGAGGCACATAATGTTGAACTGTCATATTTTAATCAAATTTCTTCTTATTTGAGAATATTTAAATTCAACTCAGCAGATTTTAATTATATGATGGTGTTATCAACTATGTTTAATGTTAGATCCTCAGACTTAAAATTGAAAGTTTGTACCCTTCACCAACCTCTCCCTATTTGCCCCTCTCCCCCACCACTTGTCCCTGGCAACCACTTTTTTACTTTCTGTTTCTATGAGTTTGACTTTTTAAAGATTACATATATAAGTGCTACCAGGTAGCATGGGTCTTTCTCTGTCTGGTTTATTATACTTTCATCAAATTTCTTAACGGTGACTGAGTGAGTGGTAGAGGGTTACATTCTAGGACTTCAGACCTGTTGCTATCAGTACCTTGCGAGCAGTTTTAATGAAACTGTTCGAGTATAGAGATAACCGTGTGAACCCAGGCCTCTAGACCTCCTCTGTTAGGCTGGCCTAGAGTTAGATGTTGCACACTGTTAGATGATGTGCATAAAAAGCACGAATAGAGTTTGATGCTTTCTTCAGCTCAGTGGACGCAGAGTTGTGCTGACCTTGTTTCTTGTGGTCCTTGTCTACCTTGTCAACAGCAAAGACCATGTGTGTCGTTAGTATATTATCTGTTCCTGCTCTGATACAGTTCATTTCTTAGAGCACTTCGCACATCTCCAGTTCCTCAGCAAAGAAACATGAGGAAAACGTGGAGATGAAAACTGGTGAAAATAGAGTGGTAAGGGGCTCTGCCCTTGGTTTTAATGCCTTCTTAGGTAAAGTAACATTTGGCTTTGCATGCTATGGTATTGGCATTATATGTGAATACTACATGTAATACAAATAATAGTTGTAAAATTAGGCCAAATAAATGAAAATAGATGCGTGATTCTTAATGCAAGTATGTTATGCTGATTGCTCCTAAAAGTCATGTTAGAATTCTGCAGATGCAAAATTTGCAATTTTTAGTAGCTGTGTTTAGACTGTCATCTTAGGCTCAAGAATATTGCTAAGTGAGCAGGCGCGTGTCACATAGTTGTGGTTGGAAACCACTTATAATAATAGAGTTATATTATATCCACCTTGAATGAAATTAAAATTCAAAAACCAGAAGAAATGATTACTTTATACTTTGAAAAACTTGTACCCTGTAGGAAGGTAATGCTACATTATATACTTTTTTCAAAGTAAGGGATGAAAACAAAACAACTCTATAGGCATTTTGAGAAGTCTGCATGGTCTTAGTTTTTTCACCTGTGAAAGCAAAGGGGTTGAGTAGATGAATATTGTGGTGTGATTTTATTTATTTAATATCAATTGAGTGTTTACTATGTGTGCAACGCTGGGCATTTTAAGATGAATATATTGTCCCTGCACTGAAGAAACCTATGGTCCCCTGAATGAAACAGTAACAAGGAAATAATTAAGGCACAGTATTGTATTCTAACCAGAAATACACACAGAATGAACTGAATTAAAAAACTCAAAGCAGGGAGACCTGTTGGAGTCTGCTGCACGGTCTAGAGTGAGACCTGAATGCTGCCTCTTCCCATTCATTGCTGCTCCCTTAATCCCGCATGTAAACAGAAGTGCATTCTTCCTTTAAAGCATAATATTCGTTATTATACTCAGTCTGGCTTGGGTTTTAGATGGCTTTTACCTACTGACAGTGCTGCAGTGTCAGGATCTTGTAATTAGCTAAACAGGCGATGCTTGATAACAAATTATTGTGAGGTCAC